>JANTQF010000062.1:0-144368 GCA_032988165.1 Emmonsiellopsis sp. PD_33
ATTTTTTAATTTTTTAAAAACTATCTTTTCTATTTTATATTAATATATAACATATTTTATTTTCAGGCCATAATATCAAAAATTCATAGAGTTATTCAATTTTTCATGAATTTACCATGGTTTTGGCGCGGTAACATATATATTTTAGCACTAGTTTTGACTGGCCCCACCTCACCACATCTTTCGCAAGGTTTTTGAAAACGACAATACTGCTACTAGCTACCTAGCAGGCACAATCTCTCCGTGATCCCAGTTCCATCAAATAAACTAGTTGCTTGAAACCAACAAGAATCCCTACAGAGCGACTGGTGTATTCAGGCCTCTTGAGACCTGTCACTCGAAATTAGGATTATATTGGCATTCGCCCGTATTTCGTCCGCGTCCCCGGTCCTCTTTTCTTTTCTTTTCCAACATCCGGTGCGCAAGCAATGGGTGCCTGATGCTACCGTGCTGTGGCTGATTCTTTTCCTTCCTGGCATCCATTGCGCAAGCTTCGGCTACCTGATGATATCCTGTCTTGGCTGATATTGGATGCAGTCGTGAGAGGCTGCCGGCACGTGTCAAGGATGGCTCGTTGCGAGGGATATAAAAGAAGGGGGTGTTGCCCGGGTGGCTTCTTGTTGGGAGTATCGATTCATCTCATTGCAGCTGTAACAGTGCCTTACTATACGAACTGAGCTATATCTATCTGCTAGGAATTTGTTTGGGAATTTATTGGTCTTCCACCGATATCATAATGGAATACAATCGGTATGGTACCCCCATCTAGCTCCTCAATGTTGCTTTAACAGGTTCGATGCTAACATTCCATTCCCGGATAGACTGGGTAACTCCGGGCTCAAGGTCTCCAAGGTGATCTTGGGCGCCATGTCTTTCGGCACCCCGGGGACGTTGATGCCCTGGACAATCCCCGAAGAGGAGGCATTGCCAATCCTCAAACATGCCCTCGACAGAGGCATCAATACCTGGGATACAGTATGTAACTATGGGTGTTAACTGTATACTTGTCCATCGGCTCATTTGATATAGGCCGACACGTACTCCAACGGCGAATCCGAACGCATCATTGGCAAGGCCCTCAAGCATTACAATATCCCACGGGAGCGGGTTGTCATTCTTTCAAAATGCTTCGCTGGCCTGCCTAGTCCCGAAGAGCTCGAGGGCCTTTCTCTCCAGGAGACCCTCATTAGAGCTTCTATCAATGATGGGATCATGGCCAACCGTGTCGGATTGTCACGCAAGCATATATTTGACGCCGTGGATGCGAGCGTGGAGAGGCTTGGTACTTACTTGGATGTGTTGCAGATCCATCGATTGGATCGTGAAACCCCCCGCGAGGAGATTATGAAGGCGCTTAATGATGTTGTGGAGAGTGGGAAAGTGAGGTATCTAGGTGCGGGCTCGGTATGTTTAATCTTTCGAAGATATTCTCCGTCTCTCTTTCCTCTGCCTTTACTTTATCCTTGAGTGTTTGATTTAATGCACTCGTTATGACGCCCTTTTGTGTTGCTTCAAGTCCCCAGAGGCGACTAACTGACCCCTACTATATTAGATGCATGCTTGGGAACTCCAAACTCTCAACAACATCGCCGACAAGCACGGCTGGCATAGATTCATCAGCATGCAAGACTACCACTCCCTGCTCTACCGCGAGCCAGAGCGGGAATTACACCCATACTGTCGTGATGCCGGCGTTGGCGTCATCCCGTGGTCTCCACTGGCCCGCGGCCTCCTCGCGCGCCCCTACGCGACCTCCAGAGACAATCCCACCCCGCGCCAGACCACCGATGTCTTCGGCCCCATGATGATAGGAGCACCAACGGAGACGGATGCTGCCATCATCGGCCGGGTGGAGGAGCTGGCGAAGAAGAAGGGCTGCAGCATGGCGCAGATTAGTATTGCGTGGAGCTTGAGGAAAGGGGTTAACCCAATTGTCGGGCTGTCGGATATCAAGCGGGCGGATGAGGCTGCGGATGCGGTGGAGTTGGCGGCAAAGGGGCTCTTGACGGACGGGGATGTGGCGTATTTGGATGAGCTGTATGTTGCGAGGAGGGAGCTGTCGGATATGTGGTAGAGCTGGATTTGTAGTACTTCAGTAAGTTAGTTGACGAATAGCTAAATTGCGCGGGGGAGGCTAGGGAGATGCAATATTATATCATTCCCGCTGCTCGCTTAAAGTTCTGACAGCCTTAGATTGGGATGTTAAATATTTAATTAACTAACCCTGCACCCACCTTCGTTAGGGCCGATATCACCCTTGATATATCAGCCGCCAACCTCAAGGAACAGCATCCAATAGCCAGCACACCATCGGGATTTAGCCATCAGTTGGAATGGAAATAACTTTGTACAGGATGTATAGGGTTCGGAGAGAGCCCAGAGCACTTGTACAGTACATCCACGCTGTCCTTGCAGCAGCTCAATCCAGAGCTTCGCCCAGAATGCAGCTAATATGTCGGCAGATTACGGAGTAACTACTTTGGATTCGGCCTCCTCTGGCACTCTAAATAGCTGTGGCAACTGGAGATATGTCCCCCCTGCTGCAGTGTGCCGTGCAACAGTCGACATACTCGTATCTCAACCCCCTGCTGCAGGATGTACTGGTACATCGCCGGCAACCGCAATGTCTACCCTGCACAAGTACCGGCTACTTGAGCCTGCTGTTTCTTTTTCTCCTGTCGGCCCGTGTTGCTTTTGCCCACAGGTGGCACAAGACGGCGCCTCAGTCGCCCTTTACCCCTCCGTGTGGCTTTTGAACTTCCGGCCCCTCCGAACCGTGGAGTGTCTGTAGACTTCCTCTCTATATAACCAGTAAATAGCTGGTTTCTCTCTTCCCGTTAAAAACTCATCTCTTTGCTGGATTATCCCTTCAAGAGCTCGTCATGGCGGCAGTCCAAGACCCCCACGTCATCTCCCTCCTCTCCCTACCCAGCAGGGAGAACGCTATCCCCCCGGAACCCCTTGCTATCATCAACGCATGGGCATCCGATTTCCTTCGTATCCAAAGCAATGGACATGTGGTGCCGTCGATCTTTCATCAAGATGCCTGGCTACGCGACATGGTGGTGCTATCCTGGGATTTCCGCAGCATTCATGGTGCAGATAATATAGGCGCGTATTTCGTCGCCAACATCGAAAGAGCCAAGTTTCAAAAGATCGAGCCTCGATCTTCTGGCCCATTCCAACCAACGTTCAAGACTGCTGTGCCCGGTCTGGAGTGGATTGAGACCATGTTTGACTTTGAGACGGAGACTGGACGCGGCTCGGGGGTGCTGAGGCTTGTGCTTGATGTCGATGACAAGTGGAAAGCGTATCTGCTCAGTTTCACACTGCAGGAACTGAAGGGTTTTGAGGAACCTATTGCATCTCGTCGTTCTCTGGGGGGTAATAACTCTCTTGCTGGTGACCCCCAACGTGAGGATTGGCTGCAGAAGAGGGAACGGGAGCAGAGCTTCAAGGGCCAGGAGCCTAAGGTTCTTATTATCGGAGCAGGTATGATTGTTTCTAAGGATTGTCCGTTATAGTTATGGTGCTAATTGTTACTTTGTAGGTCACTCAGGACTCATGGTGGGAGCTCGCCTACGCCAGCTCGGAGTTCCATCTTTGATAGTGGAGCGTAATGAAAGGGTAGGGGATAATTGGCGCAAGCGGTATCGGGTAAGTGATGAGAAGGACAGTAAAATCAGAATTATCAGCTGAATATAAGCCTCCATATAGACACTCGCCACCCATGATCCCGTCCACTATTGCCAAATGCCATATATGCCATTTCCGTCCAACTGGCCCCTATTCACCCCCAAGGACAAACTAGCTGGCTGGCTTGAAATGTATGCCAGCGCGATGGAACTCAATGTGTGGACTAGTACAAACGTTGAACGCGCAGAATTTCATGAAGATACCAACAGCTGGACCGTTACTCTACGCACAGCTGATGGCTCTCGTGTCGTCCACCCAAAACACGTCATTCTAGCCACCGGGCAGTCAGACAGGCCCATTATTCCCAACATTCCAGGACAAGACCAGTTCCAGGGAGCGGCATACCACACCAGCCAGCACAAAGACGCTACCAGCCATGGCGATTTGAAAGGCAAAAACGTCGTAGTCATCGGCACCGGCAATAGCGGCCACGATATCGCCCAAAACTTCTACGAGAATGGTGCGGGTGTGACTATGCTGCAGCGCGGCGGAACCTTTGTCATCAGCCAGAGGAAGGGCGTGATGGCGCTCATGGCAGGTCTCTATGATGAAACTGGCCCTTCTTCCGATGATGCAGACATGTTCGTGCAAAGTACTCCTCTCCCCGTTACATTTGCATTTCAAGTCTATGCGACGAAGATGATTGCGGAGACTCTGGAGAAAGACGAGCTTGAGGGGTTGAAGCGTGTGGGTTTCGTCCTCGACGCAGGCAGCGATGGCGCGGGACTCTTTAGGAAGTATCTCGCCCGTGGTGGTGGGTACTATCTTGATGTTGGCTGCAGTCAGTTGATCAGGGACGGGAAGGTGAAAGTTCGACAGAGCAAGGGGGGAGTTGAGCGATTTGAGCCCGACGGCTTGGTTCTCGCGGATGGAAACGGGACAAAGCTACAGGCGGACATTGTGGTGTTTGCAACTGGGTATGAAAATATGAGAAATAGTGCGCGACGCATTGTGGGTGATAAGATTGCAGATAAGCTATCGGATGTGTGGGGGCTTGATGAAGAGGGAGAACTAAAGGGGGTGAGTTTGGACATTCTCTATTCCGTCCGTTTCTACTATATAGAAGAACGACATTTGAGTACTGACAAGGGATTCGCTATTAGATGTGTCGATACAGCGGCCATCCAAACTTCTGGTACATGGGCGGGAATCTGGCGCTCTGCCGTATGTATTCGCGCCTGTTGGCGTTGCAAATTAAGGGGGTTGAGGAGGGGTTATATGTTTCTCCTGCTTTGGGAGGGAAGAATTGAGAAAGTTAGGATGCCTCTTGCATGGTGTTGCAGGGACAGATTCCACTATTTCGGTTTATTTTTCATATTAACCGGGGGGGGGGTGGTCCGGATGGATTGTCAGAATGGCAATTGCAAGGCCGATGTCTCCTTATTGGGGGGATGGTCAGCCGGGATATTGAAGTAGAAACATGTCAAGTAGCTGGCTATCGCAGAGCTCCGGGCGAGTGGGTCACTTCCCATAAACCACGCCGCAATTAGAGTGACATTACAGAAGAGAGCTTGCCTGGAGTAGTATATGTTCATCCGCCCTCGTCATCCCAACTGCTTGAACTTCTACGCCCCCAAAGCAGCCTCCAAATCCATAACCCCAACACTAACAACATTAGTATCACTAGGCGGCAACACCCCCCCTCCCATAATCAACAAGTGCCCCGGCTCCTTCATCGCCCTCAAATGCCTCGTATAACTAGTCTTCTCCTCCGTGCTGATCTTCTCCCACGCATCCTCCCTCCCCAACGCCCGATTCACAAAGATCTCCGACTGGCTCCCCGAACTCACTACAATCGCCCCATCCTCACCACCAACATCCATCCAAACGTTATACGGCGAGCCAGTCGGCCGCGTCCCGTCCGCCGCAACTACAAGCGGGTACTCCGCCGCATTGAGGAAATCGAGCGGATCGGCGCTGATGCGGTAGTACACGGGGAACGAGTACGTGTCGAACCCAGGCCCGCCGCCGTACTCGTACGTGTACAGGTATCGGCCGTCCGGGAGCTGGGAGACGGTGGGCATGCCCGGGCGAGCGGTGTATTCGGCATATGCGACGTCATCGACCGGGTCGGCCCAGGTGAGCAGGTCGACGCTGGTTTGGTGGACGAGCTTTTGCCCGTGGGCTGGGTCGCGCTGGTCTGAGTAGTACATTATCAATGTGTCCTGGTAGACCATCATGAATGGTTCCCAGACGGGGGTTAGGCCGTTGTTTGGCCGCGCCTCGCCGCCGGCGGCGATGTGGGAGAGGAAGGTCCAGCTGGCGCCGTCGTCGGTGCTGGCGTAGAGATCTATTTGGGACTGGGAGAGGTCGGTGGGGATGGAGTTGCCGGCGCAGAGGATGGTGCCTGCGGGGAAGTCGCCGATGGGTTGCGGGAGGACGTAGAGGTCCGGTTGGTAGCGGAGGCCCCAGTTGTTCTGGGTGTCGGTGACGTGGGAGATCTCGGTCCAGGATTCGCCGCCGTCGGTGCTGCGGTAGATGGGGAAGTGGACAATGGGGGGCTCCGGGGAGTAGTTTTCCCAGGTTGCTAGGAGGGTGTTTGTGCTTGGGATTAGGGCGGTGCGGGCATAGAGGACGCGGGGGTCCGTGTAGTTTGAAGGCGGGGTGAAGATTGTTAGATCGGAGAACGTGCCAAAGGCCCGCGGGGAGAGGTTGCTGTTGGGAGCTGGGGAGGCGGAGATGAGAGAGGTGGTAAGGAGGAGGGGGATGAGGAGGAGGGAGATTGATGGGAGCATGGTTTTTGTGTCGAGAAGCCGAAGACTATGAATGGATGTATCGGTGAGCTACGAGGGAAAGACCATCTAACTCATTGACATGTTTCCCACTGATCTCTTCCCTGCGCAGAGGGCATTGTATGGTATTTATATTGTTTATACCGCCCTGTCATTGCGGGGGTAATGCGGTGATATTGCCGCGCCCAAGCAAGGGATGATGCCAAACATCCTGGCGATCCGGGCTCCGAATCTCGGGCCATCGACAGTCAACGAATTAATTCATTGCTCGGGGGAGACGGGATTAATCCATTTCATTTCTCGGGGAACACACGGGATCATTGGAGCTAGCACCAAGTGCAGAACTGGGGATGAGCAGGGAAGCAGGGGTACTAGTATGGATTACTAGTAACTATCCAGCAAGGGGACGGCTTCCAGTCGGGGGACGCTGCTAGATGTTAATATGAGCATACTCAAATAAACGATCAGGACTGTATATGCCTGTTAAATCTGCCGTGGCGTCACCCTACGCCAGAACTCATGGTGGTTGGATGTATGCTAAGGAGAGATGTCGTCGAGCGGTTAGTGAAGTTAGGACTGGATGTGCAGCTGACTAAGACATTAGTCATCATTTCTACTCTCACCCCCTTGATGGAGGGAAGTCGAAAATGCCAGCCCACTACAATTACAAAAATAGATACCAGTGGGGAGATGGAGATGGAGGATTTCAGGATACAATTGAGGAATAAAATGAATAAAATGCTTGGAATGGATCAAAAATCCATCAAAGTGGAGGAATTTGAAAATGCACACCCCCCTCCTTGAGCAATCAACTAGTTAACCTAACTGCACAGTAACCCCTGAAGAACCGAGCAGGGAAAATCCCCCGCGTGGAAAGTTTTACTTATTAGCCATCCAATGAGTGGAGGAGGATACAGGAAGTCGGCTTCTTTATTTTATAGTTCAATTTCCCAGCTGCATGACCAGTGGACAACAAACAAATCTTCACAACTCATTCCTTGTTTTTTTTTTTTTTTTTGAAAAAAGCATCAATTATTTATTTATGTATTTCACTTTGAATCCACACACACACACATGTAAAAAGAAAAAGGACAACACGGAAGACCCTTGGAGAAAGAAAGCAGGTAAGCAAGTGAGGACAAGAGAGGGCGCGGAAGGATGGCAAACCAAAGGAAATCTTGGAGGTGAAGGTCAAGGGAAACAACAAGAAAAGAGCATATACGCATGGATGAAAGGAACCAGACAATGAATGGTCAAGGGAAATGAATGCACAAAAGCAGAAGAGTAAACGGGGAGGGGAAAGAGTTCTTAGTTCTTGGATCAAGAACTCTTCTTTCCTTTGAAGAGAATCGCCTGCTGAGTGATGTGTTTGAGTCGAAGCATACGATCTCTTGCCCAAAGAACCCATTCCCAATCCAATCCGATAACCCAAATCCCATCTCCATCGTTCATTTCTATTCGTTAGCCTTTCCCTAGCACTATCCCCCATTATTGCTGTCGCCGGCGTGTATTTATTCCTCTTACCCCTTCGAATCCTCCTAATCTCCCTTCCATTTCCCCATTTTTTACTTTTTTTCAATGCACATCGTTTTCATTCTCATTGTAGGTTGTCAGGGGGCCAAAAACAACTTCCGTTACCACCCCAATCACAATTTTTCATTGGTGCCAGCGAACCAGGGCTAGCAAATGGTGGACTTTTCCATTTCGTTGCCCCGCGGTGAAAAATGCTGTGTAAGGCCGTGAAGAGAGGGGGAAAGAAAAAGATATATCCGCTATGCAAGGTCCCCTAGGACCGTAATACAGCAAACAGATCGATGGCGTGTTGACGATAGATTTATGCGTGATACGTTAAAGGCGATATGTCGAAGCACTGGAACCAACGGGGCTTAGAGTATTCAAGGCCCACTCACAGTGCGGAGAAAACGAAGAGCTGTAGCGGTTAGTGTCTGTGGCTAGCACGGAAAAAGACAATGGAAGGCTATCAAAACTTACATTGTTGGTGGCCGCGATTGCGATGCTGTCCTCAAACGGATGCCAGCTCATATGGAGGATCTTCTTGTTGAAATCAATCTGATCCGCATCCGTTTCCTTCTTCATCCGTCCACCAGCACCAGCAGGGCTGCCAGCTCTCGACCCACTCTTCTTTCCGGCATTGGTTGAAGCAACCGAATTGATAGGCGTGGGCACACCGACCTTCTTTGCCTTGAAAGCAGTCTTGTCTGCCTGAAGGACAACCTCGGTTTCCTTGGTGGGGTCCGACGGGTAGATCATGAAGTTGTTGTTGTAGCTGCCGGTCATGACATTCTCGCCGTCTCCAGAGAAAACTACCTCGAATTTATCAAAGATACTGTCGTTTTCGTACGTATCACAAAGACGGGGACGGAGGTGCTCGTGGATGGGAATTGTTTTTACGGGCTGTCTTTCCATGTTGACATCCCATATTTTGACGGTTAGGTAGTCACGAGAGAGAATGTAGCGCCCATCGTTGGAAAATCGGACGTCGGAGATGGAAGAGATAATTTCGGAAAAGAACGAACGAGACGAGGCATCTTCTTCTTGCTCGAATTCTATTTTGTGTCAACACCATTAGTACTGCAATAAGAGTGCGAGACGAAGGAAATTCATGACTCAGGATAGTGTCTGGATCAAACTTACGTTTGCTGTGTTCATCACAGAGAGCACGCTGCCTCATATCCGCAAGCTTTATCGTGCCCTTGGAGCTGGCGTACATGAACCAATTACAGCTAGTTGGGTGGAATTCCGCGGCTGTAATCACTTCCGTGAGCTCCTCCATGTTAGCAGGCTTAATATCCACGATGTTGAAACTTTCATTTGAAATATTCAAGTTCCATAGGTTGATTCGCAGATCATCGCTACTGATGAAAGTTTCGCCATCGCTGTTCACCGAAATGCTATTGATATGGTAGGCATGGGCATTGGCGTAGATGCGACGGGGTACGGCAGCGACGACGGTGTCATGGTGCGTGAGGCGGGGTAGTTTGAGGGATGAAGCGTCGCGGAAGGAGATGTGAGGAGGGCGTTGACCGCCTCCTCCACTCACGGCGCCCGCGGGTGTCAGGTCATGGGACAGATTATTCTCTGCAACAACCTTTAATGACTTATCAAACACCTTCCACAGCTTTATGGTCTTATCGTTGGTCGATAGGAGGTAGTGGGATGCGTTCTGCCGTCTGCACCATTTTATTTTGTTGATCTTCTCTTCGATCTCTAAGGATTTTAGGTAATCGAATTCCGGCTCGTGGGATTGGAACTCGGTGTGAAATTTATATTCGCATGTTTTTTTCTAGGCTGGGTATTAGTTCTCCTCGGTGGGGATGGCCTGGGAGCATTCATGGTGGGGCTAGGAGGTCAGAGGAATTGCATACAGTCTCATTCCTCTCAAATAATACTACTCGTCCTCCTTTATCGCCTGTCGCGAGGTAGTTTCCTGTGTGATCAAACTCTACCGTCGATATGATATCGGCTGTGGGGACGCAAGACACATCAGCGCTGGCTAAATAGTCGAAGTTGGGAACAATCAAAAATTTGAAGCGTATTGAATAGAGCCAGGGTATGGGGAACGGAGCGGACAGGGTAAAGGATAGTAAGCAGACCTTCTGTGATATCTTCCACATCGCCTTTATCGCCGAAGCATCTGGTTCAGGCTGTTAGCAAGATTTGACGACGCACCAAAACAAACCCAACAGAGTCGGTGGCAGAAGTAATCGATAAGATGGTCCAACCAACACAGACCACGCGCGAGCTCATCGACCACCAAGGCCAGGAATGGAGCCCAGAGGATGAAGGAACCGGAAAGAACTCACTGTGTGAACTTCCAGGTCGGCGAACCTGGGTCTCCGTCTACCATCTTTCAAGAGCAACCCGCTTTCAGGGCAGGAAAGGACACAACCAGAAGCTCCAAGCAAGTTTGCGGCCCAGCTAGCTATATCTGCGGGGTCCGGAAAGTTAGGATTTGCGAGGTCCCGCAGCCAGAGGGAGATTCGGAGACCAGGATAGATGGCGCGAAATGGCGGGAAGAGCTGGGATTGAGAGGGACGGCAGGATAAGCGCAGAGGGACGAGAGGGCGGTTGTGGGTGGGGTGGACGAGAAGAGCAGAGGTGGCGGCTGGGATCGGGCAGCGTCGAGGTGGGAGAAATAGCTGGAGGCGTCTGGCGTCAGTCGGAATGTCCAGTTGGGTTGGGTTGGGAGGGTTGGCGTGGGAGGAAATTCTGTGATGGCAGCAGCAGCCACAAGCACAGCAGCCAGCACCACAACAGAGCAGAGCAGAGCAGCAAACCGGCGACGGCGGGTGGAGAACGAAAGCAGGTTTGCAGGCTGCTCAAAGGGCGCAGCAAGACAATGAAGCTGCGTCGTAGTACTCACCGATAAGACTGCGGAAGATAAAGGACGGGGGTCCGACTGGAAGATGCGGATTGATCGCGACCGTGAGGCAGACTGAGCAGGCCGTGAGATGCAGAAGAGGGGAGAGCCGGGCTAGCTAGGGTGTGGCAATGGATGGCAGAAAACGACGGCGGGTGACAGAGAAACAGAGGCCCGGCAATGCGGGAGGAGAAGCGCGGGCGGGAAGACGACCAGGATACGCAGAGGGGAGCAGGATGGAGAGAGAATCGAGTGAGGTTGAAGTTGAGTTGACGATGAGGTTGGCGAGGATGAGGCTCAACCAGCAGAAAGCGATGGGCGCGCTTGTCACTCGAGGTATCTCCCACCGGGCTTTGGGTGGGACGGTACCTGCGAGTACCGGCTTGTCAACAATGCGGTTATCCGTCTATGTACGGCTTTGCCGGAGGAAAATCGCAGTCTTACAGGTCAGTAGCAGTGTGTTTTAAATAGGGAAGTGGTATAACTATTTGGAGATATTTAGCTGTTGATATAGGCCAATGTTGAGATATTCGATGTTCTGCTCACTCTGCGCCATCTAGATGATCCCAGCTTCACATGCCAACTCCATCGCAGAGATTCCATCCCGCCGCCTGTTCCTCTACAACTGTCCAGCTTCATCCACCGGCTGCTCTGCTGTTATATGGACTGCTTGCGGGATGCCTACATTGGGTGCTGGATGTTAACCTCATAGCAGGAGAAGATTCAAACTACTTGCCCTCATATGGGGCGGCTCGGGAATTGACGCTGAGTAGATCCCCCCTCCATACCTAATATCACTTCTCATTATCTCAGAAGGGCCAAGTACCATGCTAACCCTGTCTATTGTGCCAGAACCCCTCCATGCAAACGTAGACCGCAATATACCAAAAGACAATGGATGACAACCCCGACCGCCCTCCCCCGCAGAAGCCGCAGGACCGGCAGCGGGGAGCTCAAAAGGACGAACAACCGAGCCCTCCCAACCCCTCCGAACCCTCCCAGACACCCTCAATGGCTAGCAGAATACAGGATTCCGCCTCGGGACTGTTCCAGAATACCTTCTCCGGCCCCTCCTCCGGCTCCGGCGCAGATGGCCTAGCTTCTACATTGGCAGCCAGTCTGGCATTATCCGGCAAAGCTAGCTCCTCCCATGCTCCGCCGCCAGGCCACAGCTCGTCGCATTCAGCTGCGGGGAATATATCAGCATCGCAGGGACTAGCCGTCCCGTCAACACGAGTGGGGGATTCGAGGTTTCCCTCTGAATCATTCCGCTCCTCCTCTGCCAGTATACCCGCCTTAGAAACCTCAGAGGACACTCGTATATGGGAACAATTTTCAAACACAACGCAGAACCCACCCATTCTAGACTCGTACGATCTATCCAGTGAAAAGGGCAAAGGAAAAGGAAAAGCAAATAAAAGAGATCCCTCCCTCCTCGACCCCAACACCCTCACAGCAATCACAGGCACAGACACTGCCAACTCAACCCTAACCTCCCGCTCCGCCTCCCCCTTCCCATCCCTAGGCGACGACTTCGACTCCGTCTGGCAAGCCTCCGCCCCCCACAACCCCCACCACGCCACCCCCTCCCTCCTACACCATCATCAACCTGCAGACCCATCGCTCACCGACGGCGCAGCCGTCGTCTCCCTCCTAACCTCCCCCACCTTCCAACCCTCAACCTTCACCCCCCCAGAATCCCCACAATCCGAGCTCTTCGAACTCGACCCCTCAATGCTCGACACCTCCATCGCCCCACAACCCGCCCCGCCAACCTCAATCCCATCCGCAACCCCTAACGCTTTCAGCTTGATCCCAGATATCAAATCCGTCCTTTCCGCAATACAAGAACAACAGCAGCAGCAAAACGGCCCCCAAGCACCACTCTCAACATCATCCATACACGACCAGCAACAGGGACAAACCCAATCCTGGACTGACCTCCCCGGTGTTGCGGAGTGGCTAGAAGTCGACCGTACATACCAAGATACCGTCTGGGGATTTCTCAAGCCGTATACGGAGGCGGCGAGGAAGGAGGTTGATGAGCGGAAGGAGGCTGGGATGGAGGGGGTGGGTGATGGGCCTGCGGTGAGGAGGTTGGGGATGGTGTTGGGGCATTTGAGGGAGAGAGGGGTTAGGGTTGGGGGCGGGGGTGTGAGGGGGTAGAATGGGGCATGTATGTATGTATGGATGGATAGTTAGGGACTCTGGGCCATGGATTGTATATATATGAGAGATATAGCTTTGTATACATCTTCGTGTCGTTATGTATGTATAGCATCTACCTGTTTTTAAAAGGCTCGCTCTTCCCCTCTCCCCGTAAATATTTTAAAAACTCCTTTCGAAGGTTTTTAGCCCCTCTCCTGTCAAAAACAACCCAAGACTATGATCCTCTCACAGCCCGACTTCAAGAGTCTCATATCCAAGTTCTTTTCATTGGAACCTCCACCCATCCTGTACATGGAGACTTCAGCATAAATTTCCAAGACCTCATTCACCCATAGTTAAGTGATAATGACCCCTGTCTGCCCCCAGTGGGATGGATGGCAGCCTGTATTTATACAATAAACCCCCCATAGTTAAAATTTCAGGCTAAACTGGAATGGAAACAGGTCTCCCCAAAGCCAACAGGAATTGACCTGCATACATCAATGTGTTCCAGGGGTATGCACGGGCAGCTTGGATCTAAGATTCTGAGCGCAGGGTTGGCAGGGTAGGCGGAAGGGAAAGAGGGAACAACCGAGGGGTGCAATTTCTTCTGTAGAATGTAATGGAGATGACTTATCCGGGGGACTTTTCTTATCTTCATATAGTCATTTTTCTCTTCTCATGGATGGCGGCCGTGTTTATGATTTGGGCTATGACTTGGGTAGTATTTTTGAGGAGGTGCCAGGACGAGCGAGGGAAGATTAACGGGAGGAAAGGGAAAAGAGAAAGCCACTCAAAGGTTATCAATCTCTAACTCATTCCCTAAGCAGCCCCTGCACAAGGCCATATAGTCGTTATAGTGATCTTCTCTCAGGTGCTTGTTTCATCTGGTCTCCTTTTCATATCTGCATGACAGAGGCTCCAGAGTGGGGTTGTATATCATCTGCATATGCAGTATGTTTCTCCAGCAGGTAGAGATACCTAGAGGATTTCTTGATTAGTCTGGTGCTTTGGCATGTTGACTCCGGACGGGCGGATGATAGGATGGGATAAATTGTAGGAACAGATGGAGCGGGAATAGGCTGCCAATGTCATGAGTAGTAGATACTACTATCTATTAGCATGTTTCTTGGGGGTTCTTAGATGGGGCAGATATCCTAACCTTGTCTCTATAGCAGATACATGAATGGATAATGTTTCTATTCAATTTATGATAGCGGTTGTAGTGAGGTGGACGACACAATGATGACCGCACGCCAAGCCATCGAACGCCCTAGACCAAGCGAAGAACCCTCCGTCCACTGCCCCGAAATTAGCAGTCTTCTAGGCCCCTTCCCCTGTTCTTTAGGGGTTTCTCCGGGCCGACTGCCCCTGGAACTCGGGCTTAACCCCCAATTTCCCGGGGTTAAAAGGGCGCTATCTGGTGACAGGATATTGTTCCAGCGGCATTCTGGAACCCTCATTGGGGACTTCTTCGATGTTGGCCCAGCCACCACAATTTGCTGCGACGATATCCCATGCACAAATCCAGGAACTCCTGCAAACTACCATCCACCGGTAGGTAGGGTTAAGTACACTCTTCCATCTCCATGCTATCAGGTGTTAGGATTTTGGCTTCTAATCCGTGATCAGCAAACGGTTCATGCCCGGCCGCGCACCCGCTTGCTGGCTCGATCTCCAGACTTCAAACCGCTGATCCAGTACGATTATTGGCTGCGACAATCTGACTTGATTGACGAATGATTCGGAATGAACCTAATTAAGGTCCCATGCAGTGGCATGCTTTGCACTTTGCTTGACTAGCGCTGATGTGAAAGCGTGGTTGACATGGATAACTTCCACACTCTCGCTGCTGGGATATGCGTTTCTCGAAGCAAAATTAGTACCCACGACCACAGCGGCAATGGCTTTTACCCGGTTAGCCTTGTCCTTTGACGAGTTAAGACAGGTCAAGCTTGGACTTGAAAAACTAAAACTCTAGCAATCAGCTTCATTCCCCCCTGTCTTGCATTCTCTCCCCCATGGATGACATTGACCAATTTGGTGCCCGGGATGTGTCAAGTCCAGATCCCACTCAGCAACCAGGGAATAGTCAAGATACCAAGAGGAAGCTAATCAGTTGCAATCGTTTTATCCACCTAGTTGGCAAGGAGGTAAAATCGCACCTGAAGCCAAGCTGGCTGGGATGAGTACTAGTATCAGTCATTCTGGTGCTATTGTATTAAGGTATGACTCAGAATCATTGAGCTTTTTATCTCGCAACTCCTGCCGATATGCATACCAGACAATGTTCTGGTTGTCTCCCCATCCGGGCATAGGAGATAATTCGTGGAACGGCTGCTGCCCCCAATGATAAGCTCAGACCAACCCCTACGGCCTGTCTACTTCGCTCGCCTGTCATCAGGCATGTGTGGGACAGTGTAAAGCGGGGATCTGGGATTTATCCATCTACTCCCCAGTTTCAATTGGCATTAGTTCCTTCCAGTTTTCGGGACCTGCAATGCGGACTGCCTTGAGCATGTTTGCGCAGGGCTATCATGTTCGAGGACTTCATCCAGGCGTTACATCTATTTGAGAGAGCGTGGGTGCCAACACCAAACCTGCCGGGTTGTTGATATGCGTTATCTGAGCTTCTGCCCTCTTTTATCCTTGCCGGCATGCCATATATGATACCCCCTGCTGCCGGGATGATTTAAGTGATCGATATATCATCCGCAGACTTCATTACCGACTTCCATATTTACCCTGGTCGCCTGCTTGATTTATATTTGTGTACCATGCAGCAACTGATGGCCCTTTGAGCTGGTCCTGTATAGATTTCCAATTCCCACTTTTTCCTCTCTTTCGGGCTTGCACGTATGCGAGCTCTCAATCCCAGAGAAAATTAGGAAGCAGGCTCACCTTCGACCACAATGAAGCTCTATCAGCTCACATGTGCTGTCGTAGTGACCATAAACCTCTGTGCTGGCACAAAGCCCATCCGCAATCACACCTGCTGCCAGCAAGGTGACTCCTGAACCAGAAGCCAACCACTTCGAATTCGAATCTCTACAGTTAGTCGAGGAGTCGCTTGACTAGTAGCTCGACGACGAGAATAAGTCACTATTCTCTTTCGCTGACCAGGAAGATGCACCTGCAAAACGTGGTGTAGATCATTGCAAACTCTTCCCCGGCGATCCACTTTGGCCGAAACGGCAGATTTGGGATATGTTTAACAGATTACTCGGGGGAGCGCTGATTTCTTCGGTTCCAATGGCGTCAGTATTCTACGAGGAGGGATGGGACAATTATGACCCGGAAGAATGCGAGTTTGTGCGCACTAATTCTAATAATTCTTATGTTACGTGCGTCCCCTTACTTCTGTTTTTTATCATCCTTTTTTTAGTGACTACCGTGGACGTTTTATTTAACAACTGCCTCCAGAACAGCCGATCCTATAGAAGTGCCAGCCACGATATTCCAGGGCATGACATGTCTCCCAACGACTGATCCCACCGGTAGCTGCACGCTTGGTGGCTGGCCCGTGTATGCAGTGAACGTCTCCAATGTTGCTCAGGTCCAGTTGGCTATCAACTTTGCCCGAAACACCGGGATCCGCTTGGTTGTCAAGAACACTGGCCACAATTTCTCGGGAAAATCAGGAGGCGGTGGTTCATTAAGTATCTGGACTCATAACCTCAAGGATATGAAGTTTATCCCAGAGTATTCCGCTGACGGATCCGATTGGACTGGCCCTGCTGTCAAAGCTGGCTCAGGCGTGCAAGCCTTTGAACTATATGAATTCTGCGATAAGAATGGAGCTGTTACTATTGGAGGGGGGGGTACCTGCCCTCCCTAGCGCTTTCAGACTACGATCTACAAATCTAACAAATTGCACAGGCAGTTGGGATTACTGGCGGCTACATTCAAGGCGGAGGCCACTATCCCCTAAGCTCCATCTACGGTATGGGTGCTGATCATGTTCTCGAAATGGAGGTGGTCCTCCCGAACGGCCGCTTTGTCACTGCTTCCGAGACCAAAAACCCAGATCTATTCTGGGCGCTCCGTGGCGGCGGTGGTAGCATCTACGGTGTCGTGACATACATGACTCTTAAAGCCCACCTAGACATGGAAGTTACAGCTATCAGCTTCACCTTCAGCTCCGGCGGTAATGTGACCAAAGAAGCATTTTGGCAAGGCATCCGATACTACTTCGATTACTTCATCCCCTTCACCGACGCGGGAGTCTACGGCTACTTCTTCGCTATGCCCAGTGGCGAAGAATTCATCTTCATGATGCAGCCCTTCTTCGCACCACAGATGAACCTCGCGGAAACCGAAGCAATAATAGCCCCCTGGCTCATACAGCTAGCGGACCTAGGAATCTCCATCCAGCCCGAGACGGCGCACTACGACACCTTCCACTCAGCCTGGAGCGCCTCCTTCGGCCTCGAGGTCGTGGAGAGACTGCACAACGCCGACGGTTCGCGCCTCTTCCCGCGGAAGAACTGGGAAGACGAAGCCCTTCTAAACGCCACCTTCGACGCCTGGAAACAGTCAATGGAAAAGAGCACCATCACGATAAACTTCAACATCGCTCCCACGCTAGAACGCGGCGGGAACCCGGATAACAGCGTCAACCCGGCCTGGCGGGAGACGGTCATGCACTCGATACAGAGCATCTCCTGGCCCATGGAGCTGACGCCAGCAGAGATCCTGGAGGTGCGTGATGGTTTCACGAATGGAGATATGCAGCGGTGGCGGGATGTTAGTCCCGGGGCGGGTTCTTATCTGGGAGAGGCGGATCGGACGGAGCCTGGTTTCCAGCAGGCGTTTTAAGGCGGGTTTTATGAGAGGTTGTTGGCGATTAAGAAGCGGGTGGATCCGTGGGATGTGTTTTGGGCGGCGACGGCGGTGGGGAGTGAGGGGTGGAGGGTAGTTGCGGAGGATGGGCTGCCGCATGAGAATGGGAGGTTGTGTAGGGTTTGATTTCAGGGTTAGCATGAATGAAATGGGGAATGCAGGGATAGAGTAGAAAATCTTAATTAATATTCAAATCAAAGTAAATCCAACTTAGATGTTAACACTTCATATACAAAGATCCATCAAAGGATGACTGAACTCACAAAGGGATGGCTTAGGGCCTTTTCAGCAGTCGGGCGCTTAAATGGATCAATAACAAGCAAGTGTTCAATGAAATCAATACAATCCTCGGAGCATATCTCCTTTGGTAGCTTTTGTAATTCCTCCCTCAAGGACCCAACAGTTATGTAGGGTGTCTGCTCTCCTGTTTTAGGATGTTTATATGAAGTGAGTTCTAGAGCCGCCCCAAGTTCAAAGTCCTCCTTGTAGTCTGGGTTCTCAGGCATTGGAAGTGGGCCTATAAGTCTGGTAATCTTTGCAAGACACCAAGCGGTCTGATAGCCCTTGATGATCTTGTCTGAGGGACCAAAAAGACCTCCTGAAATTAGCCAATGAGTGAGCTGTGTTGTTAAATGTTAACTGGTGTACTTTTAAACAAATTATGGAAGGGCCATTTACGTACAGTCACGCCCAGGGACCAAATATCAGAGGGATGCCAGACTCCTAAGCCCTGCCATACCTCGGGGGCCCGAGTTTCATTGGTCTGCGCTGCCTGGTTATTTTTTGCCACACCTTCTGTGAATGCTTAAAATGAAGAAGTTAGGCAGAGTCAAGTGCTCCAGCGGAGAGGATCTGAAAATAATACCGTTGTCCAAATCACCAAGCTTGACTCTGGGCGTGGGAGTTTCGAGCCCCGAGAGGAATACATTATTTGGGTTTATATCTGACGCAAGTTATTAGAAATGACTATTTGCATAGAAAATACGCTCATGTCACACCTGTATGAACTCCTCTCATTTCATGGAAAACACACAGGGCTTCGAGGATGGACCGGGCAACGATCTGGGGCAGCTTTGGGTTTGAAAATGGTTTGCCAAATGGTCGAGCATGCCAAAGATCAGTGTCCATCCATTCAAGCACTAATCGCCTGTTGACAGACGGCTGTGATGGGCTCCAGTCCTCAGTTTCACCCTTCTCAATAACATCGATGGCCTGTCGGATCCGGGGTGAGGATTTGATAGCAGGGAGTTCATGGGCCTCCAACTCTCGGTCGAGCGTGAGGTCCTTAACTACAG
The DNA here is from genome assembly GCA_032988165.1 of Emmonsiellopsis sp. PD_33. Lineage (NCBI taxonomy): Eukaryota > Fungi > Ascomycota > Eurotiomycetes > Onygenales > Ajellomycetaceae > Emmonsiellopsis > Emmonsiellopsis sp. PD_33. The sequence continues at coordinate 19,095 of JANTQF010000062.1, forward strand.
CACTAGTGAAAGACGGAGTTAGGAGTGATTATGAGGATGCAACTGGATAACTTCAACTTACTACTTGTCAGTGGGTGCGCCGCTCGAAGATGAGGATGAGGATGGTAGGATGATAGCCTTGTAGGCTACTGGGTCCTTCAAAACTTCAAGCAGCTTGTAAGATCCTTTGGCACCTTTGAACATTCGGTTTAGTGTAGATGTCATGCTTCTCGCACTCGCAAGCTATTTGACGGTGTCTCTAGAGGGAAAAAAAGGAGCCAGGGTGGAGTTTGTTGGAACTCGGGAAGGATTGGAGCACGGGTCGGGCCGAGAAGTTAAAGTCTTGGCATGTCAACAACCAAGCCGGAATATCCCCAGGCATCGGGAAGTGTTTCTCTGCCACATCGCCTTCTTCTCATGGGTAACCAACGCCAATTCCCCGACGTGCACTGGATCTGGAAAGGAGCCATCTCATTCGTCTACGAAGTCCATCCCCGCATCGTGGTCAAGGTCCCTCGGCCCGGAGAATTTGAGAGAGAGCAGTTTGATAAGGAGCTAAAGATCTATGAGATCTTCTCACAACATCCGCCATGTCCTTCTATTGTAGAATGTTTCTACTACACGGACAAGGGCATCTTCCTTGAGTATATGAGAGGTGCGGCCCCTGTTTGGCAGCCCATCGATTTATCTACCTACTAACGGCATCACTAGATGTGTCCCTGTCCTACAGGATGCAAAGCAATCAACTTCGGGACCTGCAAACCGACGCTCTTATTAAAGTAGAAAAATTGGAACCCCTACCTTTGCGGAAGGTATGGATGAATGACCTTGCCCAAGCCGTTGCTTTCCTCGAATCACTCAAGCTTGCTCACGGCGACCTCCGGCCTGACAATATCCTCATCGAGGCGACCGGCTTAAACTGTCCGATTTTGACTGTACAGCTCAATCTGGGACAGAGTTTGAAGCCTGTATACCTCCGTATGGAAGAGTGCTCAACAACAGTGAAAGTGATCAAGGACCATGTGGAGGTGCTGGCTCCTTGGGCCCGCGGACAGAGCAGTTTGCTCTTGGTTCCTTGTACTACCTAATAAACTACGGCTTCGAGGTCTATGGAGATCGATGCCTCACTCCAGATAATCCCAAGGAACATGGCCCTAAGGTCGTGAGGTTACTGCAGAACATGGAATTTCCGACGCTACATCATGATCCAGTGATTGATGATATTATTGACAAGTGTTGGCGTAATAAATATGCAACCGTTGCGGAATTGGCTGCGCACACAGAGAGGCTCCTTGCTAATGGGACCAACGGAGAACGAACCAACACCGAAACTACTTCCAACGATGGATGGCGCTCGGTTATAAGCTGCGTCCTTGATGGGCTGTGGTGGAGCCTTGGGGATTGGTGGGAGTATTTACGACGGGGAGGCAGCAAGGAGTCAACCAATCGCGCCGGATCAAAGGACGACCGCCGTGACAGCCCGGATCATGACCTTCTACCAAAGGGTTTCTCTTCTCAGAAGGCTTTTTGCGAAGATTTGGTAAAGCTTGGACTTCTCGACCTACTTTCTTCGGGTGAACCTGAACATCTTGGATTCAGTTTCGACTGGTATAGGCACCGTCATTGAGGCGGTAGAGATACTACGGAGCACACGCGATCATGAGTCTTGTTCGTCGCCTTAATTTGACTTCAAGGAGACCTCTATTCCTCCACCTTGTCTACTTCAAAGGCCATCATTTTGTTCGACATTTTGTGATTCCCTCCAGTCAAAACACCATGTATTCATTTCAACAACTTGTAAGTTAAAACCAAATGGGAACATTGTAATCAATCATCTAGTTGATCGGCCCTCACAACGCGTATATCTAGCATCCTCCTTAATAAAATATCCACTCCTAAGTTCTCCAGGGGGGGGGGGGGGACAAAAAACAGCTTTTTGGCTTCGTCAACCACCAAGCTTATTGATAATTTAATTTTCATTATACAAGAAACTAAAGAAAGATTTATCAAAAATTGACCGCGTGCGGTTAAATGTGAGGCATAATGCCATAGAACCCCATCCTTTCTACCCCTCTTCTGCCCACCCCTTCGTCGATTGGAATGTAAACTTCACATGTTATTATTGCTACGCGTGTTAAAAGTGCAGAGACAAGCAAATTTATCTAGATATATATCAGGAGTAATCCATTTCCCGTTGGGAAAATTGATGCTTATTTATTTCATTTCATTTCGCGTCAGCTCATGTCATCTAAAACCATCAAATGATGTAAGGCCTGCGGGAATAATAAAAAAATGGCCAGAATCATTAGATTTGGTCTTTTCCCCCCTTTCTTTTGTTTGTATCATCCCCATCCCGCTTCGTTTGCCTGGGTTTATGCAGCCATGTGACGTCTCACCATTGCCCCTATCCGGTAGTCTCAAATGGCGAATGTATTTAATGTACCATTTGTGCAGCAGCGAAGTCCTAACATTAATATTAACCATCCGTGGAAGGATCCAAGGTCGTAGTAAATAAAAGGAAGACATGAGCAGACATACCGGAAACTCATCAATGATCGCAGCAGCCACCCTCTCCACCTCCTCTGCGATATTTTGCACACCTGCATCCCAAATCCTTAGACTCCGTCCCGCCGAATCCGTGGGCCCAACACCAACAATCCCAGAGTCGAAATAAATCACGCCCTCAATCTGATCAATGCTCCCCTTTAGTCTACCCTGTTCCAGCATGCGTGCGGCGTATTCTTCCGCTTTTTCGCCACCCGTCACATCCCCGCTATCTTTTAACCCGAGGATATTGCCTAGCTCTGCTACGTGGATATTTTCGTATAGCTTGCTAGCCGCGAGGAGGTTATGTTCGATGACTGCCCTGTCAAGTACCGTGGATCCATCTGCCGTTATGGCAAGTTGATGTGGGGCAAGCTTCTCCGCGAATGCTTTGACTTCCTCCCCCGTGAGTAGGCGATCCATAAAAATCTTCTCTAGGATATTGTATTCTTCGAGAGACGTGGCTCGATCGTCTTTATACAAACGGGACAAGGTGCGTGAACGTTGTGGACCTGCAGGCCCAAGAATAGCACATATAATAGCTGCAGAAAGGGCCTGGAGGCGATCTCCCTCCTCCACCACCCCAGATAAGCTGACATTGAAGTATTCCTGACTCGCGTCGAGGAATTTTCGATTCGAGTCCAGAATCCGAGCTTGCGAGAGCTGGAAGTGGAGCTTCAATTCCGGATCTTGGATCCTAGTAGGCATGTTTTTAACCTTGTTCAGGAATTCCTCCGCTAACGTCGTGTCATCTTCCTCCAAATATAGCCGTACAATCCGAATCCACGTCCGCACCTTCTCATCATCAGACATTAGATGCTGCGAGCTATCGAATCGTATGCCCCTCAGCATGCGCGCCGCATTGGTATAATCCTCCTCCTTTTCATAAGCATCCGCCATAATCTGCCGGAGAATAGCATTCTGCTCCTCTGCAAAATTCGGCCGCGGTGTTGTTTCAGCTAGTACCTGCTGGCCAACATAGATGATGACGGGGGCGGGAAGTGAACGGAGGGAGGTGAGAAAGCTGTCAACGACGGGGCGGGCGGAGACGATGCCGATACTTTCGCCAAGGACGGAGTTTAAGAATTCTTCGAGGTTGTACTGTAGTTGGTCGGGGCTGGACGAGGATAGGATTTTGGAGAGGACCTCATTGTATTGCTCTGCCTTGCCTTGTTGGTTGGGGCTCTGCTCGATTTCGCGCAGGGCAGCCCTGAAATCCGAGGGCCCGGCCATGTGGGGTGCAAATTATCAGGCGTGTAAGAGAAATTAAATTTGTAAAAGGCTCAATGCGAGGTTTGAGAGGGTGCTAAGGAGGATGTTGTTGTCTGTTGATGTTGATGCTGCATGTTGCCTGCTTATCGATTGGCGATAAGATGCTTAGTCATCGTTTACTCAGCAATGGCTTGCCATTGCATTTCCCCAGATTATGACGAGCAAGTTATCTATTTACCACTGGCAGGAAATAAATCTAGGCCTTGAAGAATATGCTGACAATGTGTATGTTGGTATCATGGTTCATGGTAAGCTAGGTATTATTTGAAATGATGGGCAAAGCCATACTTCCCCAAACTCCGGTAAAATTTCACAGCAAATAGATAATCATCGACCTTTTACCAATAGTACAACGCCGTATCCTGATCGTCCGGTACATATACAACCACCTTCTATACCACATTTTCGAAAGTAACGTTAGCATCATCCTCATCCATATCCGTACCCATTCCCGAAGCAGTAGGTTCTCCCTCTGAACCTTCATCAAAGTTGTAGCCGGCGGTAGGGGGAAGCTCCTCCTTAGCATCCTTGTAGGCCAAGGCATCGGCATAGTTGCTCTCTCTCGCCTCAGGTTTCAGTTCCCAAGTCATCGCAAAATCTCCCGACTTGACAAGATGAGCAACCATCTCCAAGGTTTGTTTGAGATATGCCTCGGGCTGCTTGAGTTCAGCCTTGAGAGACTTGAATGGCCAGTACTTGTGTCTTCGGAAGCAGCCGTATATAAGATCCAGCAGCTCGTTTTGTGGCATACGAGCGGTCTTGTTTTCTTGAGCGCGTATCTTCGGAGGTTTCGCAACTTGCTGTTTGAGGTTAGAGAAAGATTCAGTTCTATGGCTAGCAAAACCGATGTACTTACAATGAAGGTGGATTTGTCCACAGCGGCAACCGTCTTCGGTTTCATCATCTCTCCGCTGACCTTGCCAATATATACAGTTTCGCGCTTCGGCTTAAGGACGTCCAATGCCCGAGCTTCCGCCATTCGCTGGTATTCTTCATTTTCTACCGGGAGGCAGTTGAACTCATCGCGAACGCTACCAACAATTGCCGTTTGTTCTGTGGGGAGGAAACATGTCAGTATGCGCCCTTACTATATGTAATTAAAACTGGTGAAAACGTACTTGGTATTGTCTTCCGCGTATAAGGTTCCCATTTCTTGCGGTTGTTCCGTTTCCTAGAATCTCGTTTCATTTGTTCATAAAGATACGACCGTCCATGCGTCTGGGCCTCATTGAAGAGGACATGAGTCCTATCTTGGTAACCCGGTAAATCCTTTTCCGTGAAAATAAATGTGTTCTGTACCGCAAACGCTGATTTATCCGCATTGACATTCTGTCGTCGAAGGGTATAATCCTTCGGAACTCCTTTGGTTTGGGGGATATCGTCAAGTCGTAAGCTAACCTGTAAGAGTATAATGGGTTAGCAGCGATTCAGGAGAGGCCCGACGCGTGAGTACATACTCGTTTGATATCCGTTGGCCCACCTTCCACCCTGACGGTTCCAATTTGTATCTCCTCGTCATCTTCTAGTCTTGACCAGTTTTCCCAAAGCATCTTCGGTATGCGCGTTAGCCACACATCTTGCATAGCATTCGCAAAATCTAGATCTCCCGTGTCTTCATAGATGTCCTCATCGGATAGCATGCCTGAACCCTGGTTTGAATCCGGTTCCGTCTTGATGATGGGCATTGAGTTTGACTCGGGCTTGACCCGCTGGCCTCCAAGGCCGGGTGTCGAAGCCATGTCGAGGAGAGAGAGCAGCTATCGCTCTTAGCGGCTTATTTCTCAACGGCTTATTGCTGTGGTGCCCGGGAGATAGCGAAATAGCGAAGCTTTCGGTGTTGGTGGCGATGGAGCTGCCCGACGCAAGTTGCCCCGGCTCGTCACAACGGTTGGTTCCTGCGCAATAGGAACTCTTCGGATAGATCCAGCCTAGATAATTACTTTCGCTGAAGCTCTGGCACTATTTGAAGAGGGGTTGAAAGCACCAGAAATAAGCTGAGTTGCAAAGAAATGTCAAGGTGAAGGCGTGTTCCGCTGTAAAGCGCCCATCCATGCTGGGTTCATGCTCACGTGATTCGGCCGCGGCCCAGATAAATAAGCGCCCTCCACTTCGTCATAACATCAACTCTCCCCAACCTCACTTCAACATTACTACTCCGTTACGTTTTCATCCCTCCAGTCCAGAACCATACGAAATCTACAGCAGGCATCGTGTCGAACTCGCGATGACAGAGGATCAAGATCTTTTGGCCAAAATCGGCCAGCTTGCAGGTATATATTTGCTCCTATTTGCCCTCACAGTTACTCCCTGCTAAAGCCCATTTGTCTAGGTCAAATCAATCAACATAAAAACCAGAACACTTTCCCGTCAACTTCTTCGCGCGGCACCCATCATGCGACTTCTTACAGCTCACATCACCCCCGTCATCACGCAGGATGGGCCCCCTACCGCGGGCGAGGACGTTATCCAGGTGTCAGACGCCATGCTGCCCCTCACCGAAACCGAACGCTTGTCCTCAGCAACCAGGCAACTCCGTCAGAAAATACAAGCGCTGTACCCTCCGGTAACACTTCAACCGAAGAAGTGAATGAGGTCAAAACTGGACAGCAAAATGGCTGGGTTGCGAAACGAGATCGTCATATGCAGCTTATAAATTCCGCAATATTCGACAAGGAGACTCAAGCCCGGACTAAAGCTATTGAGGAAAGCCGCAAGCTCAAAGCCCAAAAGAAAGCACAGCGAGAGGAGGCAAAGGTTTTACGCCATGTACAGGGTGTCGGTGGATACCAACCGATTGCCGTACAAAGCGGCGGTCAGCGGGCTGCTTCATATCAGATCAGCATTCAGGATATTCCGTTCCAGGTTGTCCATGGCGGGAGCAAATTAATTCGTCTATCCAGTGAGGCTGTTTCCCCTCTGAATAGAAGTTTGGGAACCCACTCACCCTTCCTAGATGATCCATCTGCCGCGAACGTGACCCCCAAGAAAGTAAATATCGGCGGTGTTAATTTCGTCCGAAGCAAGAAAGGAAACCTTCACCGTCTAGGATCTGTGATATCAAAGAAGTATGTACCTGAAAATCTGTGACATACTTATTCCAACAGCGCCGGCTAACAACGGTAAACCCACAGGAAAACCGGAGTCGTTAAGAAGAAAAATGAACTCTGCAAGAGATTCACATCGACGGGTACCGGACTCTCTCCCTCCGAACGCTTCACCGCATCCACCATGATGGCACTAATTAACCATGGGATTTTGGATATTTAATTGATGGCTCGGACGTACTGACTTATCTTTTTTGCTAGGTTCATGTTTCAAGGGCCCCGCCTGCCCATACATCCACGATCCCAACAAAGTTGCCATCTGCAAAGAATTTCTACAGACCGGTAAATGTGCTGCGGGTTTGGCGTGCGACCTTTCTCACGAACCAAGCCCGGAAAGATCCCCTGCCTGTTTGCATTTCCTTCGAGGGAGATGCTCTAATCCATCATGCCGATACGCACACGTTCGCGTAAATCCTGGTGCACCTGTTTGTCGAGATTTCGCAACTATGGGTTACTGTGGCAAAGGGGATGCTTGCGATCAACGACATGTCCACGAGTGCCCTGACTACGCTAACACGGGCACCTGTGGCAATCGGAAATGCCAGCTCCCACATGTTGACCGTGCTGGCCAAATTCGCAAAATTGCAGCTAACAAGGCAGAGACCACTGATAACAGAGACAGTGCGGATGAAGACGACATCTCTAGTGAGGAAGAAGAATATGACGAAATCGATTCGGATGATGTTGACTCGGATGACCATGAGGATGACCCGGTGATAATCACTGAGGGTACGGACACTGGCGAGATATCACAGCAACAAGACTTTGTCCACTTCTGATCCTATCAGCCTTAGGTTTGTCATTCAACAACGGTAGGAACTGAAACTTGGAGCAAGACACCCCTGAAAACATGCTTGTTTCATGAAGTGGAATTAGCGTAAAGCTATGATCACCTGCTTCTTTGGGTCTCATTCTGAGAGATGTGTGAATGGAATTGTCTTGTAGTCCAGGGGCAGGGAAAGGGGGATGATACCATTTGGCATATTCTATTGATTTTGTTTCCTATCCTACCAAGCGATCATCCTTCAGATGGCGCTATAGGGTCCATGTTCCTTTCTTTTGCTTCAGCCATCTTTGGCTGCTCGTCATATTTGTTTTTGCATTTGCAGGCGATGTCTAGGAGATACCCGCTCAGCCCAACTTGATGTTATTATTATTTGCTATGGAATTTCCGAACAAGGATTGTTAACAGAAAAAAGGCCCTGGAGAAGGAGAAAGAAAGAAAAGAAGGCAGAGCTCACCTGTAACAAGAACGCTGTGCGTCATTAATATTGTAGTAAAAAGCTTGATTCTTCACTCGTCCGTCATCTGCGGCGTGGACGTGCCATGGCTTGTATGTCAGTGTGGGTAGTAGGGGTTGGTCTAAGAGTTTTGTATGTCTGTTTTTGTGTGATGTGTTGTTATGGTGAATAAAGGGGTGAACATCACATATTCATGGTGAATCCATCACTGTGGCAACATTATTGGTATCTGGGGTGATAGTGTATGAGTAAGTCTAGTAGCATATCTCTGTCCCTTATAGCTCTAGACACTTGATGCTATGGAGAATCCATGCTTTATATTATATGTGCTCATAATAAAAATAGAGTTACTTTATTACTTAGTTCTTTAGTTGCCTTTTAAAGGCTCTAAACTAATAGATCTTCTCAAATTACTTAATTAATTCCTTTGATCCTTCAGCTTCTATCTTATTTACCTATTGATTATTCTTTAACCTGTAACTTTTCTATTATAATAGATACTAGATTCTACCACATGATATCCTCTTTACTATTATCTTTTCAACTTTATATGTAGGATTTTTGCTGGTTACTACTAGTTTGACTGATAAAAATTCTAAATATTAATATTTATAAGGGTCTCTTTACTGAGAGAAAGGTTCAAATATTACTATACTTATAACTAAATAGATCTTCATTGTATGTGATAGTTTTAACTTATATATAAGTAATTTTATTTACTTGAGTATTCTAAATAGTCTGATAAATTAATTATTATATTTACATAAAATCTTTACAGCTAGTATTTTATATCTCTAATATAAGTAAAGAAGTACTCTATTCCCTATCTAAAAGCTCTGTAGTATATACTTCTAGTTATAATAGTTCTTAGCTATTATAATTATCTTATTAAGTACTAGAATTATATCTTATTAGATATAAAAGTATGATATTATAGGTATTATCATTAATATTAAGATAGATAAGTTAATAATAATTCTATATATAATTTTATAGGCTAAGTATTCTATTGATGTGGATTTAGCTGCATTGAGATGAAAGATAATAATTAATAGTATTTATAGCTAGTTATATAGATTTCTCATTACTATAATAGTATGTTATAGAGTAATTTATATGGTTTAATTTATCCTCTTACTCTATCCATCTATTTGTAGGTGATATGTGGTGAAATAGAGAAGCTTAACCTTAAAATACTTGAAAAAATTCTACTATAAATTATTAAGAAATTTGAAATCTCTATCTAAAATGATCTTATATGGGATTTTCTAGTCAGCTAGTAATAGATAATTAAATAAAGTTTTTACTTAATCCTCTACATTAAAGTTAGATTATTTAGAAATAATTATAATCTATTTAAAGAATTTATATATAATAGATATTATTACATTACATTCATCATCTAGTAATGCAAGTATAAAGTTAATAGTTATCATATTATATGATATATTTACAGTTTATATAGATTAATACTGTCTGTAAGGCTTATATTATAGTGTCTAGTTGATTTAATAGTTAAAATAGTGCTCAATATATTTTTATAGCTCTATCATATAGTGATATATTATTATATCTTGTAGATTTTCTAAGGTTTAATTGAATTCTAAGTGATTAGAGGTATAGATCAGGCTGAAGATTTCTTTATGTAGAGTTCTTAAAATTATCAGGTACTTTATCTTATCATATGTGTAATATAAGATGCTATTAGTTAGCTTATATAAGAGTTTAGATGACTCTTTAACTGTATTATTTCTTTTAAGAATCTTTATAATATAGAATAGCTTGACATCTCTAAAATATTTATTCTTAAGGTGTTTTTAGAAATTATTGAATATTTTAACTAGAATCTCTATATAATTACTATTAGTAATAATATCATCATCTTTTCTTATATAAATAAAATATATATTCTATATTTCCTTTAGTAGCTCATCTGCATTCATTATTATCTTATTCCTACTAAATAGATAAGATAGTGTATCTAGTATAAGATATAGTCATCTAAATTTATATATCACTTCGATGTAAAATTATTATAGATATATATCTATCTGAATTAATTATAAATTCTAATAGTTTATTACTATTATTCTCAGATATATAGCTTTGAGTATCTCTAGTATCAGTTTATAATTAATATAGATAATAGTATGCTTTATTGAGACTTCCATCAGGTGCTATACCTTATAAACTACTCATATTAAATAGATAATTTTAAGCTTGATAGGCTAGTAATAGTTCTCAGCAGGGGTGAGAGTCTTGCTGAGAAATAGAATTAATTTAACTAGTCTCTATAATAAAAATATTATATAGTCTACTGTCTTTAATATTAATCAGCTATCTTTAATATAAAATATTATAATACTAAATCCTTACTTAACTAATACATCTATATTAATGAATAATATCTACTAATTGTTAATATATACTAGAAAGGATTAGATGTGAAAAATCTTTTATATCATTTTAAAAGCTATATATTCTATAATTATTTCATCTATCTTCATTGCTACTATATAGACTATATACTTAATATCTATTATTAGTTCTATCTTGAGCAATTCTATTTTTTATTTCTGAAGTGAGTCTGCTATGTGAGTATATTATGAAATGTACTAATATAGTTAGCTGATTAATCCTATATATTTCTTAAAATATACTAGCTTTATAGGGAACTTTATTTCAGTGAGTACCTTAAATTTCTCTTTATTAATAGATAAACTTAGTTTTAATACATGCTAGCTTAAAAGACATATAGAGGGAAATTCAATGTAAGTTTTCTTCAGGTTAAGCACTATCTCTAGATCTTATAATTACTGAAAGAGTTTGTATAAGTAGATAACATAGTGTTTTCATGTCTGTAAATATACTATTAGATTATCAATATAAACTTATATAAACTTCTTAAGATCTACTAGGTGTCTGTTAATTTGCCTTTAAATATATGATACTAAGTTGATATATTTTATTATTATAATATTAAAAATCTTCTATTCTTAGTGTATAATGACTGCCATCTTAGTCCAGTCATCTGAGTAGAAGTACTAGTAGTAGAAAAAGCTCATTATATCTCTTATTATAATGTATTATGCTTCTTTCAATCTATGCAGAATATCTATTTATAGTGGGACTAGATATATATCAAGCTCTATAGCTTTATTGAGGGTTTAAAGATCTACTATGACTTATCTCTTTCTTATAGATTTTCCTTTATAATATATCATCTATCATATTATAAATACTAGATAAGCTAAGTAGGTATGAATCCTCATTCAGCTCATCCTTTCTTATGAGTATAGCTTATTAAATGTGTTGTCTATATATTTACAGTCCTCTAAATCTACTAGGTATATTTTTACTATTTTAAGTAGAGTAGTTTTCTACTTAAGTGATACTCTCATTCATTTCTCCTGCAGAATGTCTGTAAATCCTCTATAATTAATGAAAATATTATTATATTTTTTGATGAGATTTATAAAGATCTTTTTTATCTCATTATCTTTATAATATATAATTACTTTATTATCTAGCACAGTCTTATTTATACTATTCTATATGACCTTTATCTGCTAATGATTATAAGCTAAGTTCTTTATGATTACTAATATTATTACTTTATCTACTATATAAAATTTATCTGTGAATTCTATCTCTTATAGAATCTCTAACTTTAAATGATATAAAATGTGGATAAGCCTCTCACTATCATTTCTTACCTGAATAAATAGTAATATATGATCTATAGTATGCATATAAAATATGAGCTATAGATTAAATGATTTAAATAGATAGTTTCTATCCTCTAGAAGCTCTATCTTTTCTTAGGTATGAATAGAGATTCTTACTTCTATCTCTAATGATATTATAACATCAGTGGTGATGTATAGGGGCTGGTTTATCTGATAATTTAACTTTAAAGTTAAGATAAAATTAATAGCTATATTGTAATATTATCTTAGTCAGGCCTTTCAGCTTGAGAAATCCAGAATCAGGCCCTCTAATCTAAGGTTATCTACCCCTATAAGTAGCTTTACTCACAGGTTATTAATGATGTGGGCTTCAATGAAGAGTCAGGTAATCATAGACTTTCTAAATAGTAGTATTACTAACATATGAAGTAAGATTATTATAATCTCTAATGAGACTAATCCTTTACTAATACTTTATATTATTATAAGCTTGGATTAGATTATCTTAACTTCTGAATCCTACTGCTTAAGTTAGTCATAATTGATAAATATTATGATGTATTTACTGTTTAAACATATATTATTTATTATATCAGACTTTATGATAAATATCTTTATTATAGTATAATATTAAAACTAAAAAGTTATTCTATCTGAAGTGTATATCTATAGCCTTCTAAATGAGATTACTGATAATAAGATGTTAATATACTAAGTAGCTGGTTCTTTCTTATCTATATGATACTCTATAATATAATCATATAATTAATTATTAAATGTAAAGGTTACATCACAGTTTAGACAGTTAAAAGCATTATATTCATCATCAAAGACTAAGTAATTATTAGCCTCTTTATAAGAATTATCATCTTGCTGATCCATATTATTTTGATTATCTTATTAATTATCTTTCTATTGACTGTTAGCTCAGTTTATCTGTATATTATACCTCTAATAGCTGGTATTTCTATAGCTATTCTATTATCAGAAGTTGTTGTTATTCTGATGTTAGTAATTATTATTATAATTATTATTCTAATAATTCTAATAGTATTAATTATTCTGATTACAGTAGCTATTGAAGCACTAATTATCATTTTAATAGTTCTAATTATTAGATTTAACTTTACTCTAGAGTTTCTTATTCTAATTGAGCTTATTATTCTAATAGTCATTATAAATATATTATTTCTATGAGCTATAGCTATCCCTTCCATTCTAGAAGTTTTGTGGTTAATAGGCATTTTTAATGAGCTGATTATACATATAATAGTTACTTTAGTAGTACTTATCCTCTCAGTTATATTATTTCTTAATTAAGAGAGTAATAAACTTCTTTATAGTTATTCTAGAGTTAGATTTATTCATTATAAGGTGTAGAGATAGATTAAGGTACTTCCATAGATATAGAACTAATATATTCTTATTATTATTATAGTTATAGTATTTAGCCATATAAATCAGCTCAGCTATAAATACTATAATATTATAGTTATTTCAGGCATCCTATACTGTGTAGTACATCTTGTCAAACTTATTAAGAAACTTACTAAATGCTATTCTAAATCAAGTCTTTAGAGCTTTGCAGATTTGTATTATATCATCTAGATGATTCAGAAGGTTATATCTAATTACATTTAATACTTCTAAAATTTACTATGTGTTGGCTGTGCTATAGAAATAAATCAGTAAGTTCTATTTAATAATCATTGTGTCTTTTGACTGTGCTGCTATCTTAATGCAGGTAGAAAAAAAAAGATGTCTTAATAGTAGATCTTATAATCTTTATCTTAAATATTATTAAATCTAGTAATATCTGGCCAGAAGATCTCAATATTTATTATCTTCTATGAGATATTAAATGTATATGGAGTATATTAACTTTCTTGATTATCTTAGATCTGATGGCTGGGTATCAGGCTGATACTATATTTACAGGCTGATTCTTCCAGATCTTTATTATCTCAGCTAGGAGGAGGTTAGTAGTTATCCTTATTAGATGTTTACTAGCATGATATACTAACTTCTAACTTAATGAGAATCTTATAAAGTTACTTTTAAACTAGTTGAGTAATAGTGTATATCTATTCAGTAGATAAACTATTATTATTTGTTGATGCAGCTGAGGTAACAATACTATTAATAGTAAGTATATTAATATTATTATTAGTCATTTTATTTAATGACTTGATAGGTCTGACTAGATACTTTCTTAATGAATATATTAGATTAGAATTATTAGCCTAGTAAATGTAAGTATTTTGCTGAGATAAGTAATTATTCTATCTGAATAGATGATCTTAAAGTTAGTTGATTGCTAATAATATAATAAAGAGTAAACTCTAATATTATAAAACTTCTATTAGTTGAGTATTATTATTAGTATTTTGAATAGTAAATCTCACATTTAATATTATAAATGAGGATAAAAAGAAAGATGGGAGAGATATAGAAAAGAGGGGAAAAAAAGAGTAAGAAACTAGATTTATTTATTTTAAATTCTAAGCTAACTTTAAGGTAGTTATAAATATCTTAGCATTTTATATTAGAAGTCTAAATTATAGATTATCTAAATAAACAATTAAATTTAACTTCTAAATAATCTTAGAGTAAGTATCAGAAGAATATAAAATATTTATCACTATACTTATTATAGTTTCTTCTGAATTATTCATTAGGGCTTCTATCTCTAAAGCTATTATCTACTTATTTATTATTGTTTACTCAGTTGAGAGTAGAACTAAGAGCTATTATGATAATTTAGAGGATTTAAATGAGAATGTAGAGAGTATATATAATTATATGAAAATTAAGTAATTAGAGTTCTTTAATAATAATTTCATACTATATATAAATTATTTAATATTACTTTAAAAAGATACTTTATCAATCATTTAATCTATTAAGTATGCTAAAAGTTCTACTATATCTTAGCTCTTTATTCTTATACTAGCACTGCAAGTTCAGACTCAGCTTGTGAGTAAAGTGTTTAACTTTGATGAGGCCTCTAGATATTCTATAGTAAAGATTATATATTTAGCTACTTAAAAAACATTTTAGCTCACTATGTGAATATAAGAACCATTATTAATGTAATAGGCACACTCTGATAAGTGAATTGTGCAAGCTATATACTAGAATTAAAATTATAATCACTAGAGAAGGAAAGGAAAAAAAAAAGAAATCATAAGATTATGTGATATAAATAGAAGAGAATTACATGAGATCAGAGTAAATAAACATTTATATAAAGGCCTGGTTGAAGGCTTCCAATCAGGCAGTTGAAGATCAGATGAAGTTCAGGCAAGCTATAGATATAGAGTATAAGAATGTAGTTCTTCACATTATCCTTTTCTATTTAAATCTAGAGAGTAGGTAGAAGGGATCAGAAAATTGAATGTGAGATAATATAGATAGAGTCTCATTAGGTAGATACAGCTCTTTATAATAAATAAGCATAGTAGTATCTTATAGGGTAGAGATTAGTTCCTATAAAGAGACTTTATATCTAAGCTACTTTATTAGGTACTGAAATCCTCATCTATAGTAGTAGTAATTGAGAATAGCTTTAATCTCATATTCTATCTCATTATCTTTTCTGATGATGTCAGATAGATGCCAGTCAGTAATCTCTTGCAAGAGAAATGGATTAGTAGAGGCTTTACAGAGCAGGTTCATATAAAATCTATTGTAAATTCTAGGTGATGTGTCAAGATAATAGTTATAACTTTTCAGAACTTTAATGATAGTATACTTAGCATATCAGTAGTTAAGTGTGTGAGATGAGTAATTAGTTATAATATTTTAAAGATCTAGCTAAACCTTATCACCTATCTTATAGTATTTAACAGAATTTTAGTAGACATTCATATAGTTTTATTGATTTTACTAGGTGCTGATCATAGAGAATTCAGCTTACTCACAAGCTTGCTAAAGTTTTAAGATAATAGTGTCTATAATTTGAATTAAACTATAAGATGAAGTGGAAGGTTCAGGTAATTCAGTGAGATTAAAAACTTTAAGATTATAACTATATGAGAGAAAAAACAGGCTGATATTAATACTAATAGTATTATAGCTATTAATTATAAGTTTAGTGTGCAGAAGGAGTTTATTTCAGTTATTCTAAATATATAAATAAAACTTTTAGAGATAGTTCTTAATTATCTAAATTATATGTTTAGTACTACTATTAGTTTCAGAGTAATAGATAGTCAAGAGGTATCAGAAGATCTTGAGGAGCTAGTAGATTTAAATTTAGATAGCTTTAATAAATTAAATTTTACAGTTTAAGATAATTATATAGAGTAGATTATACAGGTAATAAAACAAACTTTAGAGGAAGACTTTTATCATTATAGGCATATCTATCTTCACACAGAGTTTAAAGATAATACCCTTATTAAAATAGTTAATAATGATAAGAACATTCTTGCAGCTATTACTTATAAAGAGATTTACTATGAAATTAATGATAATATCATATCAGATATATTTAGAGATTAGAAGAGATTTGAGTAGACCTTAATGATGATCTTACTAGGTAATAATGAATTAATAAATATTATAGTTTCAGATAAACTATTAGATGCTCTGAGACATATTAGGCTAGTAGAAGTTTCAGGACAGAATTTGATAGAGTACTTTATAGTCTAGGTAATTAATTATTAGGAAGTTATGAGTTTCTTGTATGATTTAGATACATAATGATTCTGAATCAGAAACTTACTATCTTCTCCAGAAGTATAATTAGAAGTTAGAGTTTACAGAGCATTTAGTGATATTAATATGAGCTTGAAGTTCAAATAGAAAATAGTGAGCTTCATCTCAGATAATTTAGGTCATCATTTGAAGGCATTCATTAGAGGTAGCAGTAATATTCTAGAGTTCTTAAAGTAAGAATGAGGGGGTTACAATTAGTAGGGTAATAAATAAGATATATATTACTTCATGCAGTGTTGCTTCAGATTCTTTGAGGATCTATAGATCTAACAGTCTCTATTTACAGTTTATCTAGTAGGTATTAGAGTCTTTAGAAGGCATATTCTATTTACATTAGAAGAGGATATTAGCCATGAAGTTCTCTATGCTAGGGTAATAATAGATTATAAAATAAAAGTAACTAAGAAATTCAGCTTAGTATATCTAGTACTTAGAGAGTTTATAGGTTATTATGAAATATCAGAGGTTCTTATAATTTATAATAATTTTAAAGTCTTTCATACTGTAGAGTTTAGAGTCCCATTCTTCTAAATATTAGATGATGATAAGAAGTTTCTTGTTATAAATCTTATAATTAACTTCAATAAAACTAAGCTTCTTAAATATAAAGGTACAGAATTATAGGATACCTTCATCATCTCATTGTATAAGAATATTATTTATAATATATTTAGAGGAGTCTATTTCAACTACCATTAGATAGTTAGAGTTAAATGTAATGAGCATTGAGATAGAGATAAACATCTACTTAAGGTATATAAATACCTTATCTACTTCTTTAGATCATTAAAATTGCTGGTCTTTATATATGAGATCAGTCAGTAATTAGATAATGTCAAAAAAATCTTAAATGAAGTATCAGTAGAAATTTGTGAATTCTAGGAAGCCTTATATATCTTTTATAGTTATAGGAGTCTTCTATTTGAGAATGATAATAATCTTCTTAAGGTTCATATAAACTTCCTTTTCTGCCTCTATAATGAAACTAAGGTAGATCATCTCTTGAACTTTGAAGGTAGATTTATTAATGTTAATTAGAAGACTATATTTATAGAGGTAGATGAGAACTTTTTAGATATACTCTTAATATTACTTGTAGGATTCATTAGTAAAGATAAGGATGTTATTGAGATAGATAGAGGTAAATTCATCTAAATAGTCTTATAAGACTTAGTTGATGTATTTCTAGAAGATGCTCAGAATATTTATAAGATTAAAGAGAGTAACTATTCATTCAAATAAATTATATCTCATGTGAAAGATAGTTAGCCATTCATCTTCTTTTATAATTTGAATCTTATAGAATGTAGAAATAATGTCAAGCTTTATAAACTACTTAACTTGTCTAATTTATTTAAGAGTCTTATTGATTAATAGTAATAGATAGCAATCTTTTTGGGTAAGATAGTTAAGACCCTAATAGTTAATATAGAACTAGAGGTCTCTACCTGATTTCTTTATAAAGAGTATGAGTACACCTATGGGTAAGTTGCTAACTCAGATGAAACTCTTATCTAAAAGATCATTAAGTGTCTTATAGAGTACAAGTAGTTCATCACATAACATGTTATATAAAGATCCTTAGAGTGGCTGAGGATCTTTACTATCTATCTTCTCAAGTTTAATATAATAGTCATACACATTATAGAATAGTAAGAGCTTCTTAGTAGCTTTATAATTAAAAACATTAAGAAATTCATGATAGTATAGAGGGAGGACTATTACAGGGTTAATCTTTAACTTTTTAGAGAATTATGAGAGAGCCTTCTCTATGTTAGTCATACTAGTAGTGAAGATTTCAATGAGAGGTTGGGACTTAAATTTCTGATTATAGCTTTAAAGGAGGTTATAAATATTAGTAGAGATCTAATAAAAATTAGTAGTTTTATAAACATCTTTTTTAGAGATGTAGATGCCTCTGAGGAATACAATATATTAATTATAAGTATTGATGAGAGCTTGATGTTTGAATAGTTATAATAAGCCTAGTATGAAGTTATATAGAAGATTCTTAATTTTATATATATAAGTATTTTCTCAGAGGAATCTACTAACATCAACATCAAACTTTATTATATTTTGTATGAAGCTGCCTGTGTCATCATTGACATCCTCAATCTTTTAGGGGTTGATCAGGATACACAGAAGGTTATAATAGTTAATTATGTGAAAATAAATCATTAAATAGTAATAGTAACTACTATCTACTATAATATTTATATTAAAAGAATGATTAACTATAATAGATATAAGAATTATCAGAATAGTTATTTTCTTCTTAAAGATCTTTCTATCTAACTTTAGAAGCTTTTACTCACAATTTTACATAAAAGCTAGTCTTTTTTCAAGTTTGATTTGATATCTTTAAAGTCTTCCTCCTCTTCAGGCTTGATTTATATGTTTGCAGACTGTATGAGCAGTTTCAGAGAAATATGAGTTTCATGGCAGTTAGTAGCTCTATACTCAGACTTATTGCAGTTAATATAGACACCTCAGGCACAACAGTTAATAATGATAGTAGTAATTATATTTGGAATGTAAAATGCATTTATGCAGATAGATCCTATAAATATCTAATTTATAGTATTTAAATCTTTCAGCTGAGAGGTCTTAAAAGGCCTCCTTAGAGATGATGAGGATATTACTATAGATTCAGCCCTGAATGACCTTAATCTCAGATAGATTATTCTTTATACTATAAAGCTTCATATAATATTTAAAATATATCAGGAGTTTAATAAAGGTAATAATCTACTATAAGAGTTTAAACTTAATGACTTTCTTAAGTAAGGCCTTCTTAACAGTATCATCCCACAGCTGACTATTAGCTTCCAGGATCTTCTAATTGAATCTCAGAAGAAAAATAAAGAATAAATTAATTTTCTGGTAAATACTGTGTAGTCAGATTAGAGCCTTCTAAGTTACTAAAGGGTTAGAGAAAAGAATGTTGAGCTAGTTGAGAATGATATTAGAGGTTATAAAAATAAGCTTGATATTAGCCTTCATCTAAAGGTAAAATTAGATGATAGTAGTACTAGAGAGTTAGATGTAGATATACTAAATCTAATCAGTAAGAGATTTAATTATAAGGCTGTCTAAAGTGATTTTAGCCTCTACACTGAGGCATCAGACAAGATATTCAGAGATTTATTCACCTATAAATTTCTTAAGAATGATAAGTCTTTCTTTTAGGTGTTTCAGGAAGTTCTTAAAAGAAGTAGTCAGATGAGTAGGAGTTAGAATAGGAGCTAAAATCAGTATGAGTATATAATTTTATTTAGTAATAAGATCAATCTTATTTGCAAGCTATTAGATGAAGTTTCAGAATTTAGTATTAAAACTCTAAGAAGAAGTACTATCTTCACATGGAGGATTTATATTCATAATGAATTTAAAAGATTATTTAGATTTAGAGAATTTAAAGGATTTAGAAAGTTCAGAGGATTTAGAAAGTTTAGAGGAAAATCTCATGAGATATTAATATAAACTATCAGAGCTTTAGGGTCTTTCACTAACATATCATTTAGTAGAGCTGAGCTGGGCAAGTTATATTTTGAATTTCAAAAGAGTTTACTGTATATATAAATCACATTTGAAAGAATCTACTATACATGTAAATTACATTCAGAGGATAAATATAATAAGGATCTCTAAGAAGAGATCAAGCAAGTAATTATAAAATGTAATGGGTGTGCTCTGATAAGTAAATCATATAAGCTATATATTAAAATCAAGATTATAATTGCTAGAGAAGGAAAGGAAAAAGGAAAAGAAATTATGAGATTATATAATATAAATAGAAAAGAATTATATGAGGTTGAAGTGAATAAATATTCATATAAAAGCCTGGTCAGAGACTTCTGATTAAACAATTAGAGATTAAGTGAAGTTTAGATGAGCTATAGATATAGAGTATAAAGATATAGCCCTTTACAATTAATTATATATGAGATTAGATAGTAGGCTAGTTAGATGATTTCAACTATAAGGCTTGTAGACATCCTATAAAGTTTATTATTAAAAATGAGGAGTAGGTTTTCTGATGAAAGTTTATAAAGAGTTGAATTCATTTCTTTAAATAATCTATTAAAATTTAAAATATACTATTAATTATAATAAGAATATTATGTGTTATTAATATTATAATAAAAAGCTTGATTCTTCTAAATCTCTGAAAGCTCTATAATATAGGTATTATTAATTAGGCTGACTAATCTAAGCTAAGAAGTGTGGGTAAAAAAATATAAAAATATGTAAAGCTTCTATGTAGCATCATCAAGTAAAAAGAATATAACTAGTGAATCTTTTTAATAAGAATAGGAATGTAAAAGACTTTAAGGCTATATTTAATATAAAGAGCTTAGGTTATATTCAGTGCAGCTCAATTTTTAATAAAACATGAGAAGCTTCCCAGAAATTGAAAGATACTTGGTAAAAAAATGCATAATTCTTTATAATTCTACTAATATAATTAATAAAATACACTAAATTACAGTAATTTTGTAATTCTCAGTATGCACTAAATTAGTGTGTATTAATATAAAAAATGAGAAGACTAAATCTAATTAAATAAAATTTTTTTTTTAAAGTTATTAATTTTCTGCATCTAAAAGATGCTATCTTCAAGTAGTATCTTTTAATTAAAGATTTCTGACTTTTTAACTTTTTAACTATTTTTTAGCTTTTTATATATAAAAATACTAATTTATTTTTATATTTCTCAGATAAAAAGATAAGCTCTTTATACTGAACACAGCCTTATCTTTCTATCTGAGAGATGTAAAAGTAAATTAGTATTTTTACATATAAAAAGCTAAAAAATAGTTAAAGTTAAAAAGTTAGAAATCTTCAGTTAAAAGATGCTACTTAAAGGTAATATCTTTTAGATGTAGAAAATTAATAACTTTAGAAAAAAAATTTTATCTAATTAGATTTAATCTCTCTATTTCTTATATTAATACATACTAATTGTAATTAGGAAAACTTAAGATGAAAACATTGCATAGAATAAGGTTGATTCTCTATGTTTCTGAGCCACTCATAGCTATTTATATCATAGGGCCTGACTAAGCTATGTAAGTGACTAAGCACCATGAATGTCCCATAACATGGACCATGGCATGAAGTATGCACACATAATAAGTAGCTTCTTTCAGAAAGGCACACAATGCCCTCATCACCATAGTTACATATAGAAATGTAGAGTAAATAAATGAAATAGTAGAAAGCATAATATAATAATAAATAAAGTACCAATTAAAATTAAATTAGATCATTCATCTATTCATCATTCATCTTCATATCTAACTTGTTCAGTGTACTCTTCAGTTCTACTCATAATATTTTAAGTATGACTTAATAGGTAACATCTTTATCTGCCTACATGCTGACTGTGCTTTCTACCTCATCACAATGAAGATTTTATAGACAAGCAACTCATTTAATTGCATCTTCCCAGTATGTGCTATTAGTAGGCTTAGTGGGTTAATTATTAGTCTACATGATAGTATTAATATCCTTATTAATCTTCTGTGCACTTTTATTGAGTATGATAGTATATATAACTTCTATGTAGTAGTATTACTGAGCAGCCTACTAAGCTTCATATTTCTCTAGATTATATAATATCATTATGAGGTAGATAGCTTTATTTCTAACAGTATTATATCAAGCTTTTTCCTTGATAAGAGCTTAGACTTGAATCTTATTTATAACCTGATGCAATTTATTAGCAGGTAGCATGCATGTATTAGTGTGAGATATTCCTACAGTAAGAAGCTAATTGACTTCTTTAAGAGCTTCTTCCCTACTTATATTACAGAGGATTATAATATATTTAACCACTTAAAGATCTGTGGGCAGGTTTGACTACTGAGCAGATACAGTATGGAATGATATGATTATAATAATAGTCATAGTGAGAGCAACATTAGTTATATGAGAGAGGCTTGCAGTGAGTCACTTTATGAGTGCATCATTATCTGAGATGTTCTTCTCAGTTTGTTCACTGAAGGAGCTACTACCTCTTATATCTATCAGGCTATCTATCTATCTCTATTCTTCATGAAAGCACTGCAGAATCTCTGCATCTACACAATCAATACATTGACTTCTAATAATGCTAGCCATAAATTATTCAATGTTATGTAATTTGATCTGATCAACTCATTCCTTTTTATTTTACTCTCACAGGTCATTTATAACCTCATCAACTTGATCTTTAGTTGTACCAGGCAGAAATATACTGATGTTTCCTTGGCACCATTCATTAATTAAGAGATTAATCTCCTAGTTACAAGTTTCTACCCACTAATTATAGAGTTAGGTGTAGTGTATATTTTCTACTATCATCTTATCCACATTCCATCAGCCCTGAACTTGCTTGGTGGCAGCATCACAGTCATTCTTGATAGCATATATCAGGTTAAAGCATACTTGATTCTCCCAAAGATGACATCTCAGTAAATCACAGTACTCATAGCCCAGATTCTTCACAGTAAGATGCAGGTATATAGATTCATTGTAGTTATAAATCTTCATAATATCTCCTGTATTACAGTTTATAGTAGCCTTCAGCTTCATCCTATTAATAGTCATTTCAATTTTGAGCTTTCTCACTTTAACTTTATTCTCAGCTAGTAGTGCATTAGGTGATAGTCTCTCAAAGTTACATTTATTATCTAAGTCCAGACATATCTTAAGAGGTAAGTATTATAAAGTATTACTTGTAATTCATAGCATTTCCTTCTTGTGCTCCTTATCAGCCTGCTTCTGTAACTACTTTTATACTTTGAAGATGCTACAGTTATCATGTAGTTATTAATTTACAGCTTGCTTGTTCATACTATTAATGACTTCCTTGAGTGTGCTTACTGACTCAGTGAAGATTGCCTCTAGGGGTAGAGTGTATTTACACATTTTAGTAATAAACTTCATGACATATTTCTCTGCATAACTCATTGCCTTGATGTTCTCAACAGCCTTGTTGTTCTCAGCTTGCTGGGCTGCTATCTTCTCTTTTCCTTTTACACTAAATTAACTTATAATCAGAATAGATAAACTAATTTCTATCTTGCACTATCTCTTTAGTATGCAAGCTAGAGTGAGGGGGTTATTAGCTACTACTAACTGCAAGCACTTAGAAGGCATCATGCTGTTAAAGATTCCATAGTATTTGCTTGCAAGTAGATGGGCAGGCTGGATATCTTACATATAGTTGCTGGAGTTATTAGGAATTAGTAGAGATTAAATAGGTTAATGAGAGGTTTATATGTGTAAGCAAAGTATTATTAATGAATTTATCATAGTAATAGATGTAAAGATGAGTAGGCTAGGGGGTTGAGAGGTTCATTATAATAGATTTTCCATGTATGTGGTTAGACTGGCCGCTGGGACCATGAATTTTCATGCATGTTTAGTTTGGTTTGGTTTGGTTTTAGTCCTATATGTGGAATAAAACATGACCCCAAGAATTTAGAACATATTTAATGACTTAATTATAAATTATATGTAGGTAAATGGACTAAATGAGTAGGTTTGAAGCATGAAAAATGACCTCTTTTAAGAAATAAAGCATGTAAAATGACTAAGGGAAGTGTGATAGAAATGGAATCAGGTATGACCAGAATTTCAGTACTAGTTTGGTCCCAGAATGATTATATAATAAGGTAATGATATTTGGTAATGCTCATGAGTAAAGAAGGCTCAAATCATTAATATTGACTTGCAAGTATATTCTCTTCCTTGGTTATGGTCTCCTTGTGGGAACTATCTGTAATCTCCCTCTCCCTACCATGCTTCATAATCATCATCTTCTTGATTGTGTCCCCATGTAATTGATCCTGATGGTAGTAGCATATATCATGGCTTGAATTGAATTTCTGTTCCATTCCCACACTGGCCAGGGGTATTGCCAGAACATTTTGAGCCATTTTTGCAACTATGAGGTAGATATGTGTGATCACAGCTCACACCTCAAGAATTTCCTTATCCTTAATGATGATCATACCATTATGAAGGTAGCAATTAAACTTAGTTGTGCAAGATGCTAGTCTAGCCTTCTTTCAACTGGCAATTAATGTATTAAGGTCCTATGCATACCTAGGGATTAGCATAACTATACCTGTTTGCCTGATCTAGTGTTACTAAAAAGCATTACCTATCTGGAAATTATCATCCACTATATTCACATCATCAAGGGGTTTGACATCCAGAGGTTCATACTGGCAATAGTGCTTGTTGTAGAATGACTTGGCAATATTAATATATACCTGACACTCTTCCTTTATTCAGTCTTCATTAGAGTATGTATTTGATTAGAGAGATGGATCCAGTACAGCTGCAACAGCATAGAAATCTGTAAATCACTGATCTGTCTTGCTGTAATAAATGGAGAGCTTTGCCTTTACTGCCTTAATAACTCTATGTATAGCTTGATCCTATCCAGTAGCATCATAACTCTTTGCCAACCAAGTATCAAGGTGGTTAAATAGATAATTATACACCCACCATGCCTGGGCCAACATAGGTGTCCATGTCTGCAAAACCACCTTGATCATTATATAGAAGGGATAGAGTAAATCAATGATATATTGTAGCTGGGTCCATTCTGGTTCTGAAAGCTTCAAGGATTAAATCTTTTCCCTTCTAGAGTCATCCACCCAGTGATCAATTGAATTCTGAAGCTGAAGCACTTGAACTGTCATTTTATATATTGAACTTCATTGGGTCTTAACATTCTGTATCATCTTAAGGGGTGTAGTCAAGGTAGGGGTTATTGTATATTGAGTCTCAAAGAATCATTGCTCCTGTTTTGGTGAGGTACTAATTGCAATGATAATATGGTGAATCTAATATACATCATGATTAGCATTTATTCTCTTCAAATAGAGTAGGAGCATGACTAAATATCATTACCTTATAAAGTGTCAAGGAGAATGTAACATTCTCATTCATGTGGATATCTCTCTCATTAAATGAGCTGACTATCATATCATGTTCTGCCTCAATGTGAAGTTTACTGACCAGTGCCTGCACTACCAGTTAAATAACATGAGTAATGTATGGGATATGACCCTGATCTCCATCCTATTGATATCCAATCAATCTCTCCTCCAAGCTTTATATCATTGTTGAATTGTTTTTCACATTATCAGTAGTAATAGCAAGTAGATTTGATGAAATATCTCAGTGGTCATTTTGAATGACATTATGCAGAATTTCTGCCAGGTAGTCCCCAGTATGACTTTAGATTAAGGCCTTAAAACCAATTAGTTGCTCCTTGTACTCTCATTGATTATTGATGAAGTAGCAGATAATCCCTAAAAATGCCAGGTTATTTATACTTGTCCATGCATCTACAGCTAGGGATATTTTTCTCTGCTACTTCAGCTTCAGGCCTAGATCTTCCATGTCCTTAGTATAGTGTTAATTGAGGTTGTCTTGCAGACTCATTTAATGGAAGATTTCTGTTGGAGGTTTTAACATCTGCAGTAGGACTCAGAATTTGATGTTTTCAATTGATCAGAGTGGAAGGTTCAGGGAGATACAGACATGGAGTATTTATTCATGAAAGACCTTAGGTGTGCAGGGTGGAAGGTCTGCAGTAATAGACTCTAGTTGTGGTTGTTTCTTCATTGTTTTCTAAAGGAATCATCTCATTAGTGTTACCCAAAAGTGTTACCTAGAGGAGGGATAATATAGATCTCACCAGTCCTTCTAGGATATTATCATTCCTTGATTTTTGATTCTGGCTGCATCCAACTGACTTGAGGTGTTGGGTAATCCCACCAGGACCATATCCACTCCATAATGAATGAGTCTGGATGGCATCACAATATTTGCAATAAAGAAATGGCTGTTCAGTTTCTTTCTCAGCTACCTGTTGAAAGGAATCCCATTGATCTGAGCATTATCAATGGGAAGGTTTCCAGAGCTTTCACTTTGTTGGGTTGAATATATA
This sequence comes from Emmonsiellopsis sp. PD_33, assembly GCA_032988165.1. Lineage (NCBI taxonomy): Eukaryota > Fungi > Ascomycota > Eurotiomycetes > Onygenales > Ajellomycetaceae > Emmonsiellopsis > Emmonsiellopsis sp. PD_33. The sequence continues at coordinate 45,607 of JANTQF010000062.1, forward strand.
GCAATTTGTAGTGGACCATCAGGACTGGAATAGTAGGGCATGTGCATCTTCATAGATAATATATCTCTTCCCCTCAATAGTAATCTCAGGAAGTTTGGTAGATTCAGCCATTTAAGATAATAGGGGAGGGAGTGGTATGATAATAAGATAAGTATGATAATTTAGAGTTATTCTGCTATATGACTGGGAGAAGAAAACCCTAACCATGCTAGTGCATGTGAGGAGGCTGCCTATCTCAAATTCCTTCAATGAGGAGAATAGAAATAATTAATCCCAGATATTAATATAGGAATGACATTAATCTTGTTAAATATAGTAGAAATATCATTATATTATTACTGAAAAGTGTTACCTTTGAAGCTTAGAGATTTATTTGATATAATAAAAGAATAAAATGCTGTTGATATATATATATATGGGATCTCATTGAAAGCATTGAGAAATATATATATATTTTGATGAGTACTGCTGGTTTTCTACTGTAGTAATTCTAATTAGAAAATAGAGGTAATAAAATTCAATTCAATTAATCATATTATCTTATCCTCCCCTTTATCTCCACTTTACTATACTAAAAGAGAAAAATTTAAAAAAACTCCTCCTCCTCCTTCTTATTCTCCTCCTCCTCCTCATCCTTCTCCTCCTCCTTATCCTCCTCCTCCCTCTCTTCCTCTACCTCTCTATTCTTAATAATCTACTCTTCCTCCTCCTCCTCATCCTCCTCCTTCTCCTCATTGGAGGTGAGGATAATCTCAAATTTATCCTCCAGCACCTCCTCTGGTAGAGGCAGCTCCTCATGACAGGTTAGATCAACCTAGGCATCAAAATCAGCTATCTCCTGATTAGCTGTGTTAGCATCAACCTTAGTAGCAAGGAGATTGGCCTGGCCAGAGAGCAGTGTAGCCTCTTTGATGTCCTGAATCATTATGTGCATGTGGGAGGTGAAGAGGTCCTTAATCCCCTTCTTATTGTGAATCTACTAATTCATTTAATTAGATTAGAAGAGTATTACTAAAGAGTGTAACTAGAACTCTTACCTGCTTGGGCTTTTTGGCCTCATACTCCAAAATTCTCTTGACCTACTTCTAATAGTGTTTCTTCTCAGCAGCCTTCTTCATGGCCTCCTTCTGCTCCACCTTTACCTTATATTATTCTCAAGAGTGCTTCTGGTCTTAATGCTTCTGCATCAGCTACTCTACTACCTTCTTCTCTAATTTCTTGTGCCCAGTCTCATCAGCCTTATTCCTAGCACAGATTAGCTGAATTCATATACAAGTGTTACCATAAATTGTTATTATTTGTTTTCCTTGTACAGCTTCTTTAGTGTGACATGGTGTGCCTTGTGGTTGGCCTCACCCTGTTTGAATGCTTCCTTCTCAGGCCCCTCAAGCTGGTGGCAATGCTCATGGGCCTTAGTTGTGTGGATCTTGGAGGCAGGTAAAGATATGGCTGGTGGTGGTAGTGGGAGAGAGTAACAATTGTGATAGTAGGATAGGGATATTGAAAGAGGAGAGGTAGAATAGTGGTAGGAAAAGAAGGAAAGAAAGAGAAGAAAAGGAGGAAAAACAAAAAGGTAGGGGGAATTTCTCTAATCTAAAAGTAGGTTGTTTACATTTGATGTGTCTATATTTAATATTCTTTGTATGGTGTTGCCAGGCAATTTATATCAGGGATAGACCTAGGTGATGGTTACAGGTTGCTAGAGTAGCTGATTGGAATTAGAATTTCAATAACATTTCTTTTTTTTCCCCTCCTCTTCCCCTCTCTCTTCTTCTTTTCTCTATCTATCTTATTCCTCCTCTCTCATCATTCTAATCAGCTGTGTCTCTATCTCCCCTGCTCTTTATTCAAATGTGTTGATACCCCCTCCTCTGATTTGAAAATGCCAAAGTACACCCCCCTCCCCTGTCAAGTGGTGATGAAAAATAGTGCACCTGGTTGCAAAGCAGCCTATGAGGCATGTGTCACTGAGTGGGAGGCCAAGTGGGATCAATACCATGCTGAGCTCCCTAATATCTTGAGAAACTACTGGGTCAAATGCAATCTCAAGTCCTGCTACTATCATAATAAGAACAGTAAGTCATGGTCATGCTTTTTAGTAATACTTAGTGACTCATTTAGGTTAATAGAGTGGATTCAGAAGGTCTGGTTCTATCAGAAATCTGAGGAGCTCATTTTTGCCAAGACTGTGATAGCATGTCTGATCTGCAAGATTAATGGTAGAAAGCATCACTTCCAGTGCTTTACTCTTAATGCCATTCAGTTAGCAGTAGAAACAGCCCTCACCACCCTTTTTGAGTGTAAGTTAACTACTCTACTAAGTCTACTAAATATGTATACTGATTATATTATGAATATAGGTAGAGTTAAAATGATGGTGCATGGGAAGTGATTAACTCTCAGAGTTAAAGATATGTGGTTGATGAGGGAGGTGGCAGATGCAATTGGGTTGGAGTACTTTGAGCAGACTGCCCTCAAGGTTTAAGAGGGTTTTTTAATGTTTTTGTGTGTTTTTAGTTTTTTAGTTTTTTTAGTTTAGGGTTGGGGCTGGGGTCTTTGGGCAATGAAAAGTAATGATATTTGGTAATGCTTACTGGTGCAAATCTCCCAATTTGAAATTATTGTATGGTGTGTGGTAGGGCTGCTACTGGCTTGGCACTATTAGTAACACATGTGATTATGATTAGGTAATATTGTGGTATTCCTGGTCCTGTTTGGTTCCATATATAGATAATAGGACCAAATGGGATCAGGACTGAAAAGATAGATATATAACATGATTTATGAGTAAAATATTCCTTTATAATATGATTCTGAACTAATTTATCTATACTATAACATGATATAGTATCTATATTAAAGTGATTTTACATAAAAAGGGACTAATATATTAAGTAAAATGATAAGGGTATACTTTAATCCTGGTCCCAACATGGTCTCAGTGGCCAGTCTATATGTGGTGAATTTCAGTATAAAAACATGTCATAGTAATAATGTTCATCATGGAAGTTTCATGTCCTGTGGTTCAGTGCCTATGCTAAATAGAGTGAATGAAGTCAAATAGAATAGTACATCAATAAGTAGCTTGCATATAAAAGTGAATAGAAGTAAGACTAGTAAGTAGCATATAAGTGAATGAGGTGCAACTGATGTGAGGCAGTATAATTCTAATATAGCAATGGATATTTTATAGCAAATAGTAATAGTCTAGGCATGAGAAGCTTTTAATAACAGATAGGAGTATAGAAATTCTATGGACATAACCTCTTAATTAGTGGGGGCAGGTGTGTTTTAGGATAATAAAGTTATAAATATGCATGTATGGGTACATGGGAGTAATATCTATATAAGCTAATGTAATAGCAGGGTAATGGAGATTCCATGGAGTATAAAATTCAAATAGATAATAAGTATTTCAATATCATGTGAGGGTATAGAGTCTTCATGATTGGTAATTCTATCTTTTTCCTTATAATTAATATTCTGTAAACATCAAAGCACTTTTAGATTTATTTATGGGGATTTAGGATTTCTAGGCTACCACCTTTAAGGGTTAGCCTCACCATTATAGAATCAATGGCAAACAGAATTCTTCTTATTCATACTCATACTATCATATAAGTTCTTTCACATCTAGTAGGGCATACACAAGATACTACTAATTCTCTTCTGATTCATACCCTTTCCATCACACAAGATATTCAATCTTTATGCCACATCTGAGATTCTTAGTTTATTTTACTAGTATTTTCTCAAGTTCATATGATTGCCATTCCAATGTATCACCTTCCATTACTATAGGGCCTGATGCTAATGAGGTGCATCTGAAGGAGTCCTCTTCTTAGAGAGCAGATTCTAAGTGAGCAATGAATATTATAAAGTGTACCTAGAAGTGCATTGAGAGGTTCAGAAGATAGGTAAGACTATCAACTCAGTAGAGGATTGTGAAGGGATCTACATACTAAGGAGCAAACTTGCCATAAGCTTGAAGTAGAGATATGTTATAGTTTTTACTAATTTAGAGAAGGACTCTATCATCTGTGGCAAAGAACCTTGAAGTGTGCTTCTTATCATAATATTTCTTCATGAACACTGCTGCTGTGTGGAGTGCCTTATTTGCATCAAAATAGCTGGAGAAGTCCTGGGAATTCTGATTTTGAAAAGCTTATACTAGCTGAAGCAGTGATTTGAGCTTTTAGCTATATATATATTAGTAGGGAAATATCCTCATTGCTAACATCATAGCACTATTAAAGAATACTTAGAGTGAGAGAGCTGAGTCCTCTCATTGTTATGAATCTTCCAGTGCTATAATTATGTGTTAGAGGGCAATTTCATACATCTGATTTGTGATCTTTAATTAGCCATCTACTTGGAGGTGGTAAGCTATAGTATAGAGAAGTTCTACCCCAAGGGACTTAAAGATTATTACCCAGAATTGACTGAGGAACTTCCTATCTCTATTCAAAATGATATAAGATAATATGCCTTAGTCACTCATTACCAGCTACTTGATGAATAGCTTGGCCTAGAATTCTACATTCTAATTCTGACATTCTGAGATGAAGGCTATTCTCTTGCTTACTTTGCAAGTAATGATTATGCCAGCATTAAATTGTCCTTTGAGAAGACCAAGGACAATATCAATCATAATGATATAAAACAGGGATGACTCCATGATGATTGACTGCAGTGTACTATATAGTTTATAGCAGTAGGTAGTATTCTAAAGGCAGCTGAGATAGTGGTAGATATATTCTTTAATAAGATGAGTCTTCTTGTAGATAGATAACCCATTTAACTTCTCTATAATTCATTATAGTTCAAGATGTGTGTTCAAGTGTGCAATCTTAATGATATTATTAATAAGAGGTCAAGAAATGCAGAGCTACACAGTGTCTCTATAATTATAATATAGTAGGTTATCATCAGAATTGATGTGGTACAGCAGCTTGGATTGATTTTCCACAGGCAATGCACTGTTTACTTTTATGACTTCTAAAATCATAGCTAGCCTTGAGTCTTACTGATAGGTATTTAGGAGTCTTTATCAGAATTATAAGGACATTGTAACTACTATAGCCATATAATCTACTAGAAATACATCTGTGATCTTAGCAGCCAGATCTTCCAGAGGCTCATCCTGGTCTATAGATGTGTCTGACTGCAATCAAGATAGGGCATCTGAGATGATATGTATACAGCCAGGTTTATGAAATATCTATAGGTTGAATCACTATATGTATTAGATAGCTTGAATGAGCCTTAAGTTGAGCTTGTTTATGAAAGAGGTGGTTAATGATATTTATCTGACAATTTATAGTGTGGCTAAATGGTCAGTATATATGATCACTGGAAGTTCCATGACCTTAACTATATGTCACACTTTCTTGAGTGCTTAGACCAGACATATAACCTTCAGTTTAGTTGGCTAGTATCTAGTTTCTACTGATGTGAGGATCTTGAAGAGGAATATAATGAGCTCCACTATAATTAATGGAGGTGAAGTCTTAAAGTCTGAGGTTTTTTCATGCTATATCTTCTTGAGCAGTGTCTATTCCAGTTTTATATGAAATATCATCACACCAAAACCTCTCTATTTAGAAGTATTAACATCAAAGAAGAGATATCACATGCTGTTATGATGCATCAGAAACAAACCCTTAATAAATACTATTTATATATTATTAAAAGTCTTCTCTTCTTTTTCCATGGGCTTTCCAAGGGGTATTCAGGCAGAGAATTAAGTTCACAGTCTTTCTTTTACTAGTACATCCTTGAGGAGCATCATCTTACACACCTGTAAGAGCTCTGCATAATAGGTATAAAAGGATACATAGTTTCACAATTATTCTGTTGTATCAAGATAAGTCTTCAGATCCTTCAGGTTTCTTGAAAATATGATTCTTATTAGTGTAGTAATCTAATCCTCTATCAGCATGAGGCCCAGAGATGAGACCTTATATCCTAGTAATCTAACTGAAGGAAAACCAATAAATACCTTCTTCAGGTTAATGACTATATTCTTATCATAAAATAGAGTAAAGATCTTTCTCAGATGTTTGCTATGTTTTTCCATAATGACACTTACAGCAACTAGATTGTCAATATAATAGCAGATAAACTTCTTGAACTTCTTTAGGAAAAGGTTAATCTTACACTGTATATACATCAGAGAGTTTATATATCTTATTATCACTACTGAAGGGATCTCTTATCTACAGTGTAACATAACTAATAAGTGTCATTAATGATTATAATAGACTCTCCATTGGTAGAAGAAGCTCATACAGTCAAGAACAGTAATATAGTAGTATTCTTTCATAGAGTTAATAATCTCTGCCTGCTATATCATTAGGTATACATCAGACTTAACTATCTTATTTAGTTCTCTGACATCAATTACAGGACAGTCTTTCCATACTCTATTAACCTCCTTTCATACTATAAATACTGGGTATTCTGAGGGGATGTAGTTCATTGCCCATTCCATGCATCCTTAAGCATATAATTTGTCAAAGAGCTCATCTATGACTTCACAGTCCTTCTAGTCTAGAGGATATACCTTGACTTGGGTCTGGAGCTTGCAATCCTCTAATAATAAGAGGGGAATTTACATCCACTCATCCTTCAGTAGGTCCATAGCATTGCTATAATCTTCCTAGATTTCAGAGAATTCATTGCAAATCTACACAAAGTATTTTACAGTCTTCTCATCATTATAGATTGTTATATCATTGGGTAATTTTACTTTTACCTCTATGAGGTTAATATTAATGACATGCAGAGATTCCTCTATTAACTCTAATATATCCAGATTGTCATTCAGCTCCTATTAGGACTATTATCTAGAGAGATTGAGAGCTAACAGCTCTGCCATGAGATCAACTAAATATACACTAGTAGTATTATATTCTCTCAGAGTGCTAATATAGGATCTTCATGGGATTGTGACCTATCTATCCATATTATTAATAATATGAGCAAATAGGAGATTATAGTTTATAATTTGCACATATGCCTGGAGCAACAGCATGGCAGGGTTAAAGATATAATCTCTATTTATTAGTAGGTATTCCTCTTTCTCAAGATAGTACCTGAGGAGAATTTTCACTTCTGATCTGGGCAGAATAATAACTTTAGCATCTAAATATACTGATCTAGTAGCTTAATAGTCTTTTCTTGGTGTCATCAAAATCTTGACTCTTACATCCTTACACAACTTTATTCACAGCATCTTTTTATCTAGGTCTATGGTAATGCCCTCCAGCACCATATTATTTATATTAAGTAGTAGGTTAATATAGAGATCATCAATGACATATATCTCTACTAAAATCTAGGCAAGCACTGGTGTACATTCCTCATTCAGTAGAACTACTAATAATGTAAGTAAAATTATAATCATTTCAGAGGATTCCATAGAGTCTCTAACACCCCTAATCAGTATTTGCAGGCATGACAGACATAATATCTTATTATATTACTACTTAAGGAACTTCTTACTTATAAGCATCATCATGCAGCCAGAGTCTACACATATTAGTAGCAGTTTGAAGGCATTCTGACAGAACATCATGATGGTGGTATATTTCTAGTTGCAGAATGCATAACTATAAGGTGTATCTAAATTAGCTGGCCATTGAGATATTATCACTCAAAATGCACAGTTAGAGCTCACATGAAAGGCCTGTGAAGTTATCATGCAAGTTTTCAAGTGTTTATATAGATTATTATGTAAATTAAAGGTCTCACTACAGCTATAATAGGTGGCTATCATGAGATCTATATGAAATATATCTACTTTTAGATCATATACACCATCATCATATGGTTGTTCCTGTAGATCATCTATGGGCATTTCTGACTCATCATAATAGGGGTTAAATTCCACCTTCTAGCTATATAAATCTTCTATGAACTCCTCCAATTCCTTGGGATCAGCATGGAATGCTACTTATTTGCATGGCTGCTAATTTCACAGCTGCCTGCCAGGCAGATTAGCATTAGAAGTACCCTTAAATACTAGTAGCTAAAGCTGTTACTTCAGAGCTGGCAGTTCAGAATAATCTTACTGGACTTTACCTTAATAGTTTTTATTATACTAGTTGTAGTAGTTATTATATTAGTTGTTGTTGCCACCATATTAATTGTTGTTCTCACTGTAGCTATAGTACTATCTATTAGTATAATTCTGTGCCTGATATCTAGGCTAGTATTGATAAGTAGGTCATTTAAATTAGTAGGGATATAATCCTCTATCATGCTCATAGTAATTACTTTAAGGGGTAAAGTTACTATAATAGGATCCACACTGATTATACATACTATTTATATATTAATCATTACTTGTAAATCAATCTGTCCAGTTGGTCTACTTGCAGCAAATAATCTTAGTAAATTCTTCAATGATTATATCCTCTTCTAGCTCATTAATAGTAGCTCATAAGGTAACATCCAGATTGTTCCACACATATAAGACCTGGGCATACTTAGTGTCTTCTTGGCTATAGTATTTAACAGCTAAAGACACATTCAGAATATAAGAGGTTGAACTGCACTCATCATAGAGATTCTAAAGTGAGTATTTTATCTTATTAAGTTTTCATAGTGCTTGATTACTCTTAATGTAGAATTATCATTAGAGAATCTTAATTTACTCTTTCACTTTATTATCAGTTGCAATAAGATCTGTGCAGGTGATGTTATTGAGCTCCTGATTCCACCAGGATTCCACTTCTCCTTTGAGGTATAAATTTAAATTCTGTTGGATCCTTGTCACATCCCTGATTAGAGTAGTAATCTTAAGTCAGTTGGTGAATATATGAACATCCTAGTAATATATCTTGCCTTCCTTATTAATAACATCATTATAGCCCCATAATGTTAGTGCATCAGAGTAGAAAAAACCAATGTCCTGGGATTTTCATGGAGCAGTTAAAATCAGTGGTGCAGATGGAGGTTACACTAATGGCTAGGCTGATGTTAGCTGAGCAACAGTAGCTCTAACATGGGAGAGCAATTCTCATAGAGTTTGCATTTAGCATAGAATGAAGCCTGTATCATCAGTAGATTCATCAGTAGTATCTATAGCAGCTGAAGTGCTATTTACATTTAATATATTATTTAGCTATCTAATAGATGGCAGTTACAAGGCTTATTCTTTATTAGTTGAAGTTATATTTAGGGTCTCTAAAGACTCTATGAGTATTAGCTACAGTGCAGTGTAAAATAAGGTACTACTTGGCACTGAGTTAATCTACAAGAATGGCTGAGCTAGATAAGATGAGATGTTACTCTCTAAGTATGATTTTAAGCCTAGCAGGAGGTATACTTATCTTATTGATAATATCTTAAAGAATGTCTTTTCTCAGTGGGTGAATATATAGCTCTGTTTGAAGCAGTCTATGCAGTTATGAAATTCAAGAACTACTTGATTCAGTAATAAACAATTAATAGACCAGTCTGATGATATTAGTAAGATTACTTAGGCATCCTCAGAACTTTCATATAAATTAACTTATAAGTATGTACACCCTTATGATTCTACAGACATCTACCTGAACTTAGACAGAAGGTTCAGGCAGGTAGTTTACTCAGTCATAAATATTACTCTTATAATCATAGTGTTCTGCAAAGAGTTATGATGAGAGAAGTTAGAGTTGAAATATTCAATAATCTAATGAGTAAGTTCTACTATTTAGATATAAAAGGTCATCTTATAGTTCTTTAAATATAAGGGCTACTAACATTAATAACTATCATCAGATGGAATAGATCTTTCAAGGGAAAGAGTCCACAGAAAAGTATAGAAAGTAAGAAAGACACTATATCCTTTTAGAATAAGAGTAACCAGAAGACACATGCTAACATGACAGACATATATGTACTATGCCCTTTTAGGGAAAGGACCACAGAAAATCTCAGAAAAATGTAAAAAACAGAAAGAGAAAAGCACTTTTCAGGGGGGGTAGAAAAGTGGGTAATTTCTAAGAAATATATGGGGAAATTTGTATGGGGAGGCCTTAAGTAGTTACTCCACAGGCAAAAGGTAGTCTAAATATAGCACAATAAACTCATATAACAGCTTCTCAGTATCAGAGGGTAACATAGTGAATGAAAGTAAGCAAGTAGAATAATTATAGCAGGATAATTCTCATAGAAGTTTCATGGGTGGCTTGGGATTCTTTCACTGGGCTCAGCAATCTGGGGTAAATATCTATAGATTCACCAGAGGATCAAGCAGAATAGTATGCACAGAGAATAATAAAAATACAATTCAATTAGAATTGTTCATAATGAGGATGAAGCTATTCAGATGCTAGGTATAAAATGTAGTTTATAAGGAGAATAAGGTCTGGGTAGATATAGCTTTTAGAGAGAAGTCTATGAAGTAGATGAGACAAGCAGAAGAGATAGAGAAAAGATAGAAACTCATTAAAGAAAATATAGAAGTAATGAGAGCAGGAAGATACAACAACAACTTGTTATGAAGATCAGAGAACCCATAGAGAACCTTACATCTTTTGTAAAGACATGCTACTAATTGTAATTGAGAAAACTTGAGATGAAAATATTATATAGAATAAGGTTGATTCTCTACATTTCTGAGCCACCCATAGCTATTTATACCATGAGGCCTGACTAAGCTATATAAGTGACTAAGCACCATAGATGTCCCATGGCATGGACCATGGCATGGAGCATGTGTGCATAACACTAATTTAGTGTATACTAAGAATTATAAAATTACTATAATTTAGTGTATTTTATTAATTATATTAGTAGAATTATAAAGAATTATGCATTTTTTTACCAAGTATCTTTCAATTTCTGGGAAGCTTCCCATGTTTTGTTAAAAATTGGGCTGCACTGAACACAGCCTAAAAAACTGGGAAATGATTATATTCATCTGTCAGTCCTTTCACATGCTACCATGAAAAAAGCAATGATAATGTCCTGCTAAAATTCCAAGCCATAATAGGACCCAACCAACACACCTCTATATCAATTCAACCATTGATTACATAGTCCAAGTTATACCAGATATGGTATGTCAAGACAAAGCCTCCAGGGCTTTAGCCTCCCAGTCCCAAGAGAGGCGGATTCCATTCCCAACTCGCCTCCTCCAATTAGCAGCTAATCAAATAAATAGATTAACTCCGTCCAAAAAGGACGAAGGAAAAAAAATCAACAACAGCACAACGCAGCAGGGCAGTTAGAACATGAGGGGGCGATAGTTTGGTTTTCGGGGGGGGGGTTTTTTTTGCTGTCATCATCGTCGTCGTCGTCGTTGTCGTCGGGCAGTAAGCCATGCATATATAGTGCATCCCATTTACTTACTGACTGGTTAGCCGAGGGAAGATATGCAATGCATCATTTTTTTGTTTTGTTTTGTTTTGTTCGTTCTTCGATTTTTTTATTATGCAACTTGTTACATATGGAGAGTTAAGTGGGTAGGTATTTTGTAGTTAGTATGTGGGCAAAACTTGACTGAAAGAGGAGGATGGGGGGGGAGGGGGGCGAATTTTTGTCTCTCCCACGTTTTGAGTGCCATGTGTTGATTTGTGTGAGCTCGTTATTCTTGGGCGAGGAGGATCGACTAGAGATAGGGAAGTAAGGGGATAATTTTAAAATTCCAAAGAAGAAGGGAGGTAAAGGGATCGATCAAGTGCGTAGTAGGCAGATGAGAAGGTTGGTATCCCCCTCTCACCCCGCCACCAGCCCCTTTTTTTCGTCTCCCTATATCCCCCCTCTACTCCGTATCTAACCCCCAAATAAACCAAATATATCCAAATTTAAATAAAACCAACACTCTCATCAATCTCCTTCTCCATGGCCCCTAAAAATCATAGTTTTTCAACAGACAGAACGACAGACAGACAGACCCTCATGACGTCGCATGTAACTCCCCCTCTCCTCACTCAGTTCAATTCAGGGGACCCAGCACTCCGGGAAGAAAATATGTTGGTCCACAGCATCCCCAACCCAACCAGCCCATACCATCACATTGCATTTAACACGCAGACGCTACATACATATCGTATCCATATAAATAAATAAGCCCACACACCCCGCAAGCCGAGAATGAAATCGAAATCCTACCTATTGCGCCAGTCCGCGTGTATGCTGTCGGTTTGCTCCTTTTCGCAGAAAGTGATTTAGGAAATACTATGGATTATGCCCTTGCTGAAAGTAAAAAAAGCAAAAAGCACTCCGTTCGTGCGGGTCTGCGATGCCGGCCCGTTCATTCTCCACACTAGTAGGGATGGCGGGGGTGTGTTCGATAGCGAGAAGAAATAGTTAACAAAGAACAATATTATTAGCTGGCTTTGCTAGTTAGCTAGTAGCTGTGGGATTTGGCTTGGGTGTTTGTTGGATTTTAATACCAACCTGCCCATTGCCTGGCCTAAATTGAACTAACATGCAATGCAACTACATTTTGTGGTCATAGGTGATATACTTATGTGATTTATTTACTATGTGGGCGGAACTGGGCAATCAATTCAGTGGGTGCCGGGCTGACTACCTTGGGAAAAGCGAAGGAAGAAAGGGAAGGTTGCAGTTAGTCTTGCTAAAATTCAACGGTTATGCTTGCAGTGCATCCGTACGAGGTTTTTGGTTTTTTTGTACGAGGCCGCATATGGGTTGGGTTGGGAGCGGGATATGGGATAGGATGGTATTTAAGGGCAAATACGTCATTCGATGTACATGTACTTGATTCTTTTGAAACATATGTATGTATGCACGGATAGATGTAGGCTGAATTGAAGGACAATTGAGTTTTCTTCTGGTTATGATTGTAAGGGGGGGGCAAAAAGGGGGCGACATTGATATCAACATCTCTGCTACTAAAAATGGAAGTCCTACGGAGCTAAAGGGTTGGAATAGAAGCATTGCTTCCTTTGGACGGTGGATGCCACGCGCGAATGCAAGCACGGAGAAATCCAGAGGCGAGCATTTCATTTCGACCATAGTGTCGGGGCAAATTGTTGCTGGTAAGCATTTCAAGTCACAACAGTTGTTAGCTGTTGCTTGCCGCGATAGGTATTCCCGTTGACCCGGGATCCGGGAATTGAAAGTATGTATAAGTCTTTCTATCCCTAGTCTTTCCCACTCCCGGGTTCCATAAACATTCCATCATCATCTTCTTTCCCAGACTCAAATTCGATTCGTAGATGAACCAACTGCCTTCAAACAAAGGAAACGGCATTTTGCGCAACTCTACCGTCGGTATTGTTTGAAACATGCTGGTATAAAAGAGCTCAAGGTTTCTTTCTACCTGGGTTGTTGGGAAGTCTATATTTATGTCCGATTATAGGATCCCAACAAATGAAGAATAGCCGATCTCAGATATCCCTGGGGTCGCACGGCGCAACCGCAAGCAGAATGCTGTCATACGGAAATATATATTTTTTTCTTTCTGGATGGCCAACCGCATCATATGAAACATAACCGCATAATACAGGATTCTTTTGTCAGAATTTTGCGTGTCTGGTAGCCAGAAGTGACCAACTAACAGGATGCTATTGGATCGTAGGAAGTTGGGAGCTCAAAAACCAACAACAATCGCCCGAAACAAAAGAGGAAAAGAGAAATGGCAAAGAAGCAAAATCTATTATATCTTGCTCTGTGCCTTGCTTTGTCTGTTCTTCACCTGATGCAGTCATCCTTTTGTTTTTAAGTTCCTTTTCATGCATTGTGTTGTGAAAGGGATGAAGCTTTCGAGCTGCCGTTGGAGAATCTGCTATATCAAACGTATCCATGTGATATATAACATCGAAGCCCTGCTTTTCGGGAAAGCTACCCGTGGGCAGATCAACATTGTGTACACGGCGTCTTCCGTGTTGCAAAAGTATAAGGATAATAAATGTAACAAACTATGAAGAAGAACAAGAAGAGGGATAAGGGGAGAAGAAATGGCATTCACCAGAGAAGATATTGACGAAATGACTCCTTGGCGCCAAGCCCCAAAACATCCGTTCGTGAACACCGCCCAATCCCGTCATCATTCCACCGCTAATCATTTTTCGCGACTTCCAGCCCGCATTCCCCTCTTTCCCTCCCTTCCCCCCCCCAAAACGCTGCCTGAACCATGGTACAACACCACTTTAGCTGGAAGACAGGCCAAAAATAGGGTTAGGACGATGTTGATATCTGCACCACGGCCCGTCCCTCGATCTATATCAACATTCTTTTGCTTCTGCGGGTTACGAATCACAAGGGGTTTTTGCCACATAATTTTGCCAAATGTGATGGGTTTAAATGTCAGGCTTCATGGCAAGCATAGCTAAACCAATCGCCTGCAGACAATATGGACAGTTATTAAGGTGACTACTAACTCAAGGCGAGGCAAAGATGGGGACAAAAACATGGCACAAAAAGGTGTGAAGAATAGAATAATTCCCATTATCAACCACCACTATTGTCATCATCAACACCGGCTTCCCTTTCCGCGTGTTGTCACCTGTGCCGCAAATCCCAAAAATTGCAAGAAAGCCACGATCACATTGCTTTTTTTTTTTTTTTGGCTTCCCCATGCTCATGCAAATCAAGCAAAGCCGATCGCCATCATTTTTATTTATTAACTCGTTAGTTAACTAACTAACTAACCCAACTTAACGTAGCGACCGACTGACTTTACTTTGGATGCAGAATCTGCAAATCATGATCAGACCCTTCATCCCGTGATGCGTGGAGAGAAGGGAGGTAAGTTCCCAACTTCCCATCATAGCACGCCTTGCTTTAGACTAGTTACCTCACTGATTCGGGACTCTATCCTCACTCCTCCATACCTTGTTACAAGTTTCTTTCATTCGCCAAGGTCCGGGGTTCTGGAAGCACCGTTCCCCGTGCCTGAGTTTTGAGTTTTGGCTCCGTTATGTAACCGCCGGGCAAAAAGAGCTCCTGATGAATCAAAGTGGGCATCGAAGTAGCGGTGATGCCTCAGGCTTATTATTAACTACTATCTTCAGCAACTCGCTCTGTACAGACAAGCACGCTAAATCCACCGCCCTTCCCGGCCTAGTCCCGATCCGAGGCGTGAAGCATCATGACAAGCAGAATGGATTGGCTATGATTGTTTGTGCCTTGAGGCTTGGCGGCTGTTCTTGTTTCAGCAAAAAGGGGGGCGAGGATGGGATGGGTGGGTGAGTGAGTGGAGGAAGGATGAAAAGGACATAGTATTTTTGATTTGGCTTTGATTTAATTTCAGGCGTTCTTCTGATACTCAAATCGGAGTTTGATATTTTTCTCCGTCGTTACTATTTATTGACTGACCGAACTGTAGTAGTACTATGTAATGTACCTGAGTGCGGGTAACCTAGCTGGATGAAACTGGAATTACATCATGTATGTATGTGCAATGTACATACTTCCGCCCCCGTATGTATATGTAGTATGATGTAGTTGAACTTATGCAATATTATTCATTCCATTGATAAGGATGGAGGGGGGGTGGGAGGCCGCTCCTTCAGAACCGCCCTCCAATCCAACACTGGTATACGAAATATTCGCTGGCAAGATGATGAAATTCCGCAGCGGGCAAATGTGATGTATGGAGTATGTAGTAAGTTGTTACCAAATATATTAGGTTGGTCTGGTTCAAGATCGGGCAGGGCAAGCTTTGCTTGAGGAGGGGCTCCTATTGAGTTGGTTTCATTTCAACTGTAGATGGAGTTATGCGGATGGGGCTGCAGCGTAATGGAATGGTGTTTGCATGATAAGACGTTTGAAACGTCTGTCGCTTTCTTCCCCCCCGAAGTTGAGATGAGAGGGAGGTTTCTTCCTCAGTCGGAGTAAGCATTATCTATCCCTGATATTCATTCCTACATCTAATAAGCTCAACTGCCGAAAAGTAACGCACATACATAGTATGTCAATGCTACCCTTACCAAAGATTTTAACTTATGACTACATGCACCCGCCAGCGGAATAATCAATCAGTAAGGGAGGATCCATGATAAATAACTTTGTTAACTACTAGTAATGATAGTTAACTAGTAGTTACAACACATTACGAAGGGATACCTACAATGGTTTAATAGCAACTCTTCTCCGCCATTGTGAGTCATTGTATATTTCCCACCCCTTCTCCTCGACTATTCGCCGCTTCTACCTTGTTAATCTACTATGCATGTACCTTTTCAGCGTGGGATGGGTTGTAATATGTATCAATACATCAATTAATTGTATGTCCATATGTACCCCTCCCTCAATCACTCCCTGCCAATGTATGTACATACATGCCATCAGCATCGTAGCTACGTTATCCCCAAGATTAAGAATTAAAAAAAAACAGGACGAAGCAAAGCAAGCCCCGGCTAGTATGGAATAAGGAAAAATTCCCAAATTCCAGTCTCGCCCAGCCGGCTGGTCCCGTCCCCTCGTTCCCCGTTTCTCGCTTTCTGGAAATCGAATCATAGCAAATTATTAGTAGTATGTATGGGCTTCTTGCCTGGGTCTGAGATGTGAGGCGTTCAGGCCGAAATTTCACACAGCTGGGATGAAGTAGGTTAAGTTAGTGGTAGTTATCAGTTTTAGTTACATAGATACATCGTAACCTTGGCTGTGAAAAGGAATCCTCACATATTTCGCCGCCAGTACTGTCATCAGGTGAGATTGCTCGTGGGTTTTTTTGGGGTGTTTTGGAGGGTATTTATTGTTATTTTATTGTTATTTGTAGTTAGCAGGGGACTTGGGGTGAGATCCGACTGGGTTTTGTTAGCCTACTTGTGGGTATTTTGGTATCTGAGGAAAGAAATGGGACAGGGAGATTCTTGGGTTTGGGCTGAGATTGGATTATTTCACTCGGGGGGCAAAAGGGGAGGGGGGACGGGGATGGAATATGAATGGTTGATGGCTGATGGATGATGGATGGAGCTGAGGGCGATCGTCTTGCTGACGGAGTATTTCCAAGGAGTGGATGACAGGGGGAGAATCGTAGGTAGTAACTATATCGCAAAGAATAATGGACTTGAGATGGCAAGGGAAAGCAGGGCGTGCGGATGAATGAATGAATAGGCATCTATCATAGAGAAAGATATGGAGGTTGGCTACTGTTCAGTCAACATGCCAGGGACGGGCCGGCCGTTGGAGATGACACGGGAGAGAGTCACAAGAGGGCCGCCTGTCCTGATGATGCTGGATATCACGGGAAGATGGAGCGTGGGTGGACTGAGTAAATATCCGCATACCGTTCTGATATCAGGAGCGAACCATGGGTCGTCCACGGTCATTCTCCCCGCCAGAACACACGCCACACCATGAGGACGAGCAGCAGGACAAGCCAGCCTCTTCTTCTGGATATGTCAATTGCTGTTTCTATTCTATGTTATGTCCCTGATTGCATGTGGATTCAGGGTTCACTCACTGATGCCATCGTACATAGTTACAGGCCGCCAGACGCGCATCCAGTTATGCACGCAGAGCACAATAACATGAACCAACCAGGCCCATAGGGCGGATACAATGCCCGAGAAAAGAACGACTCGCTCCAAGCAGAGCATGGCAGCACAGGGGCACACCTGCGACGGCACCAGAAGAAACCTCCTCTCGCACTCCAGGGCAGGCCACCCGCCCAGCTCCAAGACTCCAAGAGCCAGGACCTCAACTCTCTTCTGATTTCGAGCCATGCCAGCCAGTCAGCAAGCTAGGCCCAGGCCCCTGCTGCCGGGTCTTGTCAGGTCAGGTTTCGTTTGCGCGGGTGCGAAGTCTCAGATGCACGTCTACCCAATCTCAGGCAGAGGCATCCAATCGCCGGCATGCGGCGAGCGCGTCGCTCACGATAAAGCGTCGCCTTACTTTTTGGACCCCATCTGCCCATGCTGGGGATCCTTAGACCCTGGGACCGGCCCATCACTGGACCAGTGCGCCGTCTGGGGCCCGGGACGCTCAGACTTGAAGCGGCCTTGTATCTGTTTTTTGGTGGAGCATCCGGTTCCTTGAGAAATTAGGCCACTGCCCGCTGTGATTGATCTCGACGCCCATCACGGATGGGGTGATGGTCTCTTTCGACGAATGTCGCCTCTTGCTTCTCTATCGCTGCTGCTGCTCCTTGCTCATGCCTGAATTCTGATACGACACAGGCAACCCGTAATGCGCTGCCCTGATTGAGGGATCAAATTGATGCTAACCACCCAAGTCTCCATTCTCGTTGACCGACTGGACGGGGGAACTGCTGCGCATCCCCTAGAAAAGGGATTTTAAAGATCTACCGACAGATGGAGTTCCCTTGGGAAGAAAGTGTGCCTTAATCCCGGAATGACTAGACTAGAGGCGGAGGATATTTTATATTTCTAGTATCCTCGCGGCCTTGGAGCAGAAGGATCAGATCTCAGCAGTGTAGACCGCTATCTTCTACATATATACTTCGCACCCGTCGTCCCAGCATCCCTCCTGGACACACGCATATTACTCCAACACTATTGCTATATTATCATTATCCTTTTGTCTGATCAGATCCGCACCCTGGTTAAACAAACCGCCCTTGACAATAACCCGTTGTCGCTATCCCTTGTCGGCGACTCTCCCCCGCATATTGTCCCCAAGTCACACACACAACCTCCAAGCCGCCCACCACCACACCGCTTCTTCCGCCATCCAACTTCTCTTCCACCACCGCTGCTCTCTCTTCCTCTGCATCCTCTCTGCTCCCTGCTTCTATCCTCCTAACGACTCTAACGACTTTAACGACCCTCTTGTATTATCGCCTGCCCTCTCTCCCCCCGCTGCTCTCTTGCCCCTCCAGAGATTTACCACTGCTGCTGTCTCTCCACATCCACCTTGCTCTCCTCTTGACTGCCCACATTCACATTCCCAACCATGACGAGATACCAACCGTCGCCGTTCGAGTTCTATCATCCCTCGCCCTCCACTCTCGATGCGAAGCCAGTTTTCGCCGGAGACGACGAGATGAACGTGCTGGATGAAAAGATCCTCGAACCCTCCTCCACAGACATGGACGACCCACGGAGGTCGTCGTTTGACCACACATCAGAGGACTTCTCGCGAAGAAATTCCGTATGGTCAGACTCGCAGTCGCGGCATGCTTCACAGATGTCTACTCCTCTCTTTGAACCCGTAAATCCCTTTGTCCGGGTAGACACTCAATCCGCCAGCTACGGCCAGCAACAATCATGGCCTCTCTCTGCCGATTCGGGCTCCTGTACACCAACCCCAGTCTACGAACAATTCTCTCACGACTACGACGGGAACTCCAACCCCTTTGCCGGTGGTGCTGTTGGTCCCGTCAACCCCATGTCCTTCCCTCACATTCCATACCGACCTGGTTCGACCTTCCCTCAGTCTACTACCCCAATGTCTCCCCAGTCCAGCCAGGGCTGGATATCTGGAGCGTCGGAACAGACCGAGGCCCGCTCGAAACCCATCCGGAATACTTCATATCGGAATGGCTCGCCTCTGCATATGCGGCGAGACGGCATCCGAAAGAAGAACGCTCGCTTTGACATTCCTGCTGAGCGGACCCTCAGCAACATCGATATGTTGATTAGTCAATCAAACAATGAGGATGAGATCAAAGAGCTGAAGCAGCAAAAACGTCTGCTGAGAAATCGACAGGCTGCGTATGGAAACCCTGCCCCCTTCTACCCTCCCAACCCCCTCCCTCCCCCAACACCCAAGCTAATTATATATTAGACTCGACTCCCGACAACGGAAGAAGGTGCACACTGAGCAGCTAGAGGAAGACAAGAAACGGTCTTCCACTCTTATCAGCGAGCTCCAGGACGCCCTTGCGGAGATGAAACTCCGGGAGGCGGAGTATCTTCGTGAGAAGGCCCAATTGTTCGAGCGCGAGCAGAGCCTGCGACAGTATGTGGAACAAATCCACATGGAGAAGGAGGAAATGCTCCGATCGCATACCCTCGAGACCGCAGAGCTTCGAAAGAAAAACACTATCCTTCGAGAACACCTGGAGAAGGCTGAGTTAAACGCCCAGTCTGCTGCAAACTCGACGACATTCCGCAACGAGTTTTCCGACTACGAGAATATCACCATGGAAAATACTCCTTGGGACGAATTCTCAATGGTCAACGAGTTCTCGCTTGGCAACGATTCCCATACACTCGCCCGCACTCCCACTCCTATGCCCGACAACACTCTGCTCATGGTTCCAAAAAAATCCGAGAAACCCGTCGAAAAAGCCCCTGGAAGTTCCGATTCTCCCTTCAGCTGGAACGCTTTCTACATGTGTTTGCTTTTCGGTGCTTTCATCGCATCCAACAGTACTTCCATCTCCACTCCTGCCATTCCACCCCTGTCAGACGAATACCGCGCTGAGTCTGCCAATGTCCTCAAAGCTGTGCTCGCATCTGCTGACCCAGCCGGCCCTGTGAACTCTCTCAACCCTGGGGCTGTTCCGGGTCCATCCTCCTCCGCTACATCTGCCCTTCCTGCCACCATCACTGGTGCGGAAATGGCGCAGATGGTGGCTGGTGGAGGACCGGGACCATCGAGGCTCAATGATTTGCACCACAACCTTGTCGCTCCCACCAAACAGCAGGAAGAGGAACAAGTCTTCTCTCTCAGCACTGAGCGATATCGATCCCTCACCACCTTGGAAGACGACGAAGGAGGCTTTAAGCCTCCTCCATCCAATCTCCAACAAGCATATGCAGCCATGCGTGGTACTGCTATGCCTCATATGAAGAACGCTCCTGACATCTACTCACGATCTCTATTGTGGGACCGTGTCCCTGAAAAGGTCGTTCGCGACTTTAGGAGAATGGTGAGGGAATGTGGTGCTTCCACAGCTCCCAAGGACGAGCAATCCAGTGAGATGTGCCAGTCGTAGCATACATCGGTACCAGTCCTACACATGCCTTGCTTCTCTACAAGCAACGGACGAACTAAGTACGATGACTCCTTTCTTATCTTAGCGAGGAGCACCCTACATCGCACGACGCGACCCAAGAATCTCCTTTGTTGAACCTTTTCGAAACATGTGTTTTTATTACGAATACCGATGTATCACGCGTGGCATTTTTACGAACAGCAGCTTTTCTCGAACGAGTAGGCCTTTGATTTTACGCTTTTATTTTTCCCCTAGGGCTTTGGCAATGCAAACAGGGACGGATCATGTTCGAAACGAATTTTCTATCTTATTTTCCGGAAACACAGAGACTGCTAGATATGACCGCAAGGCGAAATTGCTTTTAACGAGGAGCGATCTTTTGATTTTTTTGCATTTGCCTAACGAAACAACACCTTCACGATGGGCGACCAGACCAAGACAGTTACTTCGATGTACACAACACCCGTTCACACGGAAATTATGACGACAGCAATCATCCAACTATCGACGTTGCACCTCAATATTTCATTTGTCTCGCGGCATCCTTCCTCTTTTGATGGGCCTTTTGCCTGCTCGACTACTCATCTCGACGGAGGCAAGTTCCACTACACACAACTCCCCCGAGCTATAAAGCAAGCCAGCTTCACCACAAAAGAAGAAAACCTGCACACACGATGGCTTGGACAGCCAAACCACTCCACGGCGCTAGACCAGCACTTGAATATTCCCTTTGTCCCCGTTTTCCTTGCATTTACCTTCTCTGCATATATATTTGATGTACACTTCTACCTTCTTTCCAATATCTTTTGGTTTACCCCCCTTTTGCAGGTACAAAGGTGTTTTATATTGCAAAAACTGAGAGAGACAGAGCCAAACCTAATTCTCCTCGGCCAACCAGTGCTAACCCGCCTCTCTTGATGATGAGACCGACTGGTTGGATACCTTTTGTTTTGCGCTTTGTGACCAAAAAAGTGCATATTTAGCGTATTCTTTTGCCAAATTTATTTATCTTCTTTTTTTCTGGGAAAGCAATTTGTTTTGATAGCCAGCCAGCCAGCCAGCCTACCCCACAGCCTGCTCTGTTCTGCTCTGTTCTGTTCTATTCTCCATGCCCCTCCCCTCCCCCTTTAGTTGGGGCTTTCCCCCCCGGTATTGTTATATTTTCTGTCAATAGTTCCTTATCTTTTGTCTTTTAGCGAAAGTTTTATCTTGGCCTTTTAATCATGTTTTCAGCGAGCGAAGCGCTTTTTACAGTTACGAAATTTGTTATTGCTTTTGCCATTTTAGCGATTTTGGATTTTTGTTTTTCAATGAAACGGTCCCGGTCCTACCCCTTCCTTCCCCTCCAACCCCCATTCCCCCATCATGTACGCAACGATTTTGTTTCTCTCTCTCTGTCTATCCCTGTAAACTTGGGGGTGGGGTGGGATAATCCACGTCCTTATTCCTTCTATTTTCTCTCTCGATCCTTTTTTTAATGACATGACATGATTATTTATGACTTCTCTTTAACGAACGAAAATGCCTCTTTTTTCTCCCTCCCCTCTCCCCCCCCCCTTTTTTTTCGTTTTTTGGCGAACTCATTCGCTACATGATGCTATGCTTTATGAGCCACCCACCCACACCCTCTTTTTTTTTCGAAACTTCGCTTCGTTTTGGCCTACTCAACCAACCCCTTCTTTATTTTTATTTTTTTTTACAATGGCAGCAAGCACTAGCTAGCTAGCTTGCAGGGCACACCCTCTGCTATCTACTCTTTTGAACGAGGACGGAGAGTGAGAAAGAGAGGCCCTTTACTTTCATTTGGACATATTTTATAGTTTAAATTTTAATTATAATCATTCAATCAAACAAACAAACGTCTGATAAATTGAATTCTTTCCATGATGAATTTTTCGCACTCTTTCTTGGGGTGTTTATGCGCATATTATTCGTCCAATCTGAAAGGAGAAAGAAAGATTTAAAAACCAAATCGGTGTAATAAATCCCTGGCGAACCAAAGCCAGATCATATCGTAGTTACTCACAATCTAAAACAAAAATCAAAAAGATGATGTAAGATAAATGTAATATTAGAATTAATCATGAACTGTATGATAGGCTTGGGAATATGTGACATGGGGAATCACAGCGACGACTCGAAAAATGATTATGGGTAGTATACTCCATCCCTTCCTCATAGTCTCGACTTTGAGGCGCCCTCTCCAGACACAACTTTCGGGTCGTCCGGAGCCGCACTTTCACATCGTTTCAAAATCCACTCCACAATATCCTTAGCCAACGCCTCCTTCACCCCTTCCGGCTCAGCATGCAGTTTGTGATAAGCACCTTGATATGTCTGGAAGGTTTTATCCTGTGATTCCAGCACCTCCACGAATTTACGACTGGCGTCGTAGCTATTGATTTCATCCCCCGTGCCATGGCATACCCAAAGGGGTCCTTTGAACTTCCTACTCCTCCCCGATTCCGCGCTCTCCAACCATATCCCCCGATCCAACATACCAGCCAATCCTTCTAGTGTCCCCGTATCATGACAAAGAGAATCCTCTCTCCATTCCTGACAAACGCGCTTGTCCCGGCATATCAGATTTTCATTGAGGGGTTGAACCATCTGTCGGCTCGGGAGGACTTTCGATACCAATCTGCCCAACACCACTGTAACAATCGATGGGCGAGTACTTGGGTGCAGAGCAATGAGAGGGGAGTATGCCAAAACTCCACGTAGGGGAGGAAGATCTAGGGAGGAATTGAGGGCGTAGTATAGGACCTCTGCGCCGCCCATGCTGTGTCCCATCAGGAAGATTGGGGTATCTGCTACGGAGCCGGAATCTGACTTTTGGGAATCGAAAATACCCATCACAAAGGAGTGAATATCAGTCATGACGACTTCGGTGGTCCCGGTAAGCCCATGGCTCGCCTTGTCGGTGACGGAACGTCCCCATCCCCTAACATCCATAAATGAAATCTTAGTCTTGAGTCTTAGCTTTGATTGGATGGACAGGTAGAATCATAGTCCACATTCAGAGGTCCATTTCTGCAATCAAAGAAAGAAGCGGAAGGTAGAAGAGTAGAGATAGCCATACCGCTGGTCGAAGGCCCGAACCTCGATCCCGTGGGACGCCAGGGCTGGGAAGAAATTATAGTATGCATTGCCTGGAATTGCACGTTAATAACCATTTCCCGATGATAATTAGAAAAAGAAGGGAAATAACACGAGAAAGAAAACCTACAGTGGTCACTAAAGCCATGAACGAAGGCAACGATGGCTTTTGGTGGTCCATCAGTCTGTATTGTTTACTTGAATTCAGCAGGCAAAATAAAAGTGCAAAGAAGGCAACATGACACCCCCGACAATGATCCGATAATAACGAAAACGGCACCACAGCAGACAGGTAATCCACAAAACTCCGTTTCAAGGGTCATTGGGAGGATAATAAAAGAAAATTAAGCACCTTCCATGTCTTTGTATAAAGCTTCCTCCCATCAGGGGCCGCATGCCAGCCTTCTTCTGTTGCAGCCATATTTTCTAGGGGATTCCTGGTCCTTGCGCAGACGGGATTCTTGGTAGGGTATGTGCCTTGTTCTCTTCGAGTGATGTTGAAGCTGGCAGTGTTGGACATTGATGTGACGTCTGGATTAGCCTTAGCAAGCCTATGGGAACCTTGGTAAGCTGCGGGTCACACCTTAATAGCCGAAGCTTAGTTAGCGCTGCCGCTCGCCGATCACATGCCAGCTTATCAACCTCAAGTTCTCAACTTCGGGGCCAAACATATTGGAAACAAATGGTTCCTGTTTGCTATGTTAAATTGGTTAGATAACCACATAGTTGTTCAACTTCCCGCGAGGATATTAAGGACAGAAATTATAACTTACTGATCCGTCGCCATCAACCGAATTTGACTAATCAGATTGTGGAGGAAATCCGTAACCCCTAATTCCATGCTCATGAGTGGTAGTAGTATGGATAGGATGTTGTTTTCTTATCTCTCAAGGTAGTTACTGTTGAATTATTACTGGAGATGTACTGGCCTGATTTACCCAGAAAAATAAAGATTTTAACTTCCCCTTGATATTTACCTGCCAAAGCCTTGTTGCAATGATGTTAAAGACCAGCAGATTATTGATAAAGAATAGTAGATATAATATTGCCAGAATCCATCAGGAGCTTGGCGTGGGAAGCAAGAGCTGGATGATCATAAACCCAGCTTATTATCTTTTTGGGCAGATAGTCAACTCATCAAATACCTTCGCCATCTAGATAGACATAGGGGTTTATTACTCACTATACAACCCTGTCTATTAATGGATTTCGCGAACAACGCCGATTTCCATACTGGCCTCACTAGTAGTTATCTACATCGTGGCCGTTTCAGATGACACGGCACGGTGGCTGAGAAACCACTATTTGATTGAATGCGGACGCATCTGTGCAATGCTGAAGGATCACTTGACATATATCTATACTTGGAGATCAAACAGGAGTTAGTTTCATATCCAAACATAAAAATTCTAGACGCCAAAAGAGCGGATGCCAGGCTACAGAGGATTGGATACAGAGAGGTTGCATACCGCCGATCCTGCACAGCGATACACATATATAAAATCTATTCCAGACGCTTCATTACCAACTGGCACTAACAGAAAAGAAAAACCCGAAAGCGTTCCTGCGGGGTGAAAAGGGATCAAAATAAACAAATAAAATTAGCTGCGCTTGCCGATATACAAAATCCAGTACAACCCGGTAATTGATCAAGTGTTCCATGAGCCCTATGCCGACTCGTTATTTGCAGCCAACATTCCAGGATGCCCATCAGGATGGCGAGCAGCATGCTGATGGACGGCTTCCAACAGCGTTTTCTTCCGAATAGGTTTCACATATACGTCCTAGATTATATAGATGTTAGGATAACTATAAATACGGTCTATGGTATCACGAATAACTCACATCCATACCATGCCTAATGCAATCATCACGGCTTTGTGTGAACCGAGAAGGGGTCATACCAAGGATGGGCGTCCGTCGGGCATTGTGTTCCGCCTCCCATTCGCGAATTTTGCCCGCAGCCTCATAACCCCCCTGCCACACGTCCCTTTTTGTTAGCAAAATCGCGGAAAGGAGGGAGGGCAAGGGGAGGGAATAGTTTGAAAAGCCAGATATTTCAAAGCTTGAATCCAAAGGAAGGGGGAGGCATACCATCACTGGAAGGCTGACTTGGAGAAAAATAATATCAAATTTTCCGCTCTGTGCCTGCTCGAGTGCTTGTTTGCCATCACCCACAATACAAAGATTGTTAAGCTTGCCGAGAATGTTGGTCGCCAAACGTTGGTTGACGTTATTGTAGTCGGCAAACAGGATGCGATACCCCGCAACTGGCAATTCGATGCCGTTCATGGTGGTTAGAAAAGAGTTTATATCATAGACTCGTCTCGACCAAAGCCCTGGGAATGTATGCGGGGTTGGATAAGGGCGAAACTACGTCCTGTACCACCGCTTCCCGTATTCGTAGCGCGCAAATTCCACTATCTATGCGTGGACTCTAGGGCTGAAGGTGAAAATTCAACTCAAACAGATGGAGTATGTTTCAAGTGCGGGGATTTTGAGAGTTGGTCGTTCAGGTACTACATAAAACGCTCTGGAACCGATGATTAAGTTCATTAGTTAACTAGTTACCCCGCAAAAAGTGGTGCCACTGGGTTAGTTAACTTAAACTGACCTGTAGTAGTTGTTTTTGATAATAGGAGTCGATGAGTCGACGCCAGATCAGTGTCGAAAAATTGCACATAGCCGTAGACTATGAATTAAAAGACATATTTCAAATCATTTAAGGGTCGTATCAGTTTATTTCCAACCCCTTTTCTCGAATCCTGCTTGGTGGCTTTGAGTTTCCTAAAGCAGGCCCTTCTTACGCGTTCTTGATTCTGGGTTTGCGCTGCTGACGAGGAACGCCCTGTGACAGTCTTCGCTGTATGTCAGTTAGAACGGAGACACGACTCGAACAACTTGGTGTCGTCAGGATCAATGTTCTAAAGGTTGTTGGGCGATCGGGTGTCTACTAGTATATAAGATCAGCCTGGTCCAGCATATTCGAAATCTCCCCTTCCCATCCTCCATTATCATTCATAACAAGACTGTCGGTTTCGCCCTAACTAAGCTCTATTGCCGCAAATAATAAAAACAGACCAGAGCAACTCCAAGCAATATCTCTTCCTCAGCCATGAGACTCCTCACCCTCTATATCGTCCTAATGGCACTCCTTTTTGCCTATGTCCAAGCCTTACCGGATGCTGAAGCGAGGGAAACTTGCGAGAAGAGATGCGAGCGTAAGGCGGTAAAATGCCGTAGGGGATGGGTAAGTGTAGAAGCCCCTCCATCTTTGAGCAAGGAAGTATTCCCTCACTCTGACGCCTCTGAATGCAGTATTCTAAGAAGATTGGGAGGTGCTGGACATGCTGCAGAAGGGGCCAGGATGACCCAGCATGAATTGAGGGTGGTGGATGGGAGGATTTCGGACGCAGTGTTGCTGCTTGACTCAGACTATTTTGTTGGCTATATGTTTTCTGATTTGTATTTGCTTCTTCTCTGGTCTTGGAAAGGCGGAAATTTTTGATATCGTGGAGGAAAGTGGTCCTTAGTTTCGTTCGACGTTTAGTAGCCAAATCTAAATGAAAAGGGTTATTTTTGAGAACAGCGTCATATATGTCCCTTGTTAGGGGGAATTTAGTTGTAGATTTTCAAGAGACAATATTGCGGGAATCCTTGCCTGTGGTGAGGAACCCATTGTAACAAAGCCTGCAGGATGCATATGAGGACAAAGAATCAAAGAATACGTGTGTCCCACCAGCAGCCATACCCAGTTCAGAGAAATTGGCGCCTGTCTGCTTTATTTAATAGAAGCCTTTGGAATTTCCAAGCCTGAGTTTCTCATCCTCCTACTCTCCTGGCGATCATCAGAACCATCAGTATCTCGTCTCATAAATAACAAAAACATATACCATTGCTCGTTATGAGACTCCTCATGGTCTTCATCGCCATAACGGCTCTCCTTTCCGCATACGTACAAGCTTTGCCCGAAGGCCAAAGGGGAGAAGAGGAATGTTCACACATCTGCTGGAGACGGAAGGGTGATTGTGGTGGTGCTCCCTGGGTAAGACTGGAAGTTCTGTTTCCTTAGAAATGATATATCCTGTTAATCTGACACAGCTCATGATGTAGTTTCCGACGAAGAAGGGCAAATGCTGGACTTGCTGCAGAAAATAGCTCCCACGGCAATATTGGGGAGAATGAGCAAGGGGAGAAATCGAGTTTTGGGGATGGGCGTCGGGCATGGACGGAGGAGGAGATAGTACTAGTAGTTAGTGAGGAGTTATGGAATTATCGAGAGGGAAAAAAATATTGTCAGGAAACACATGAACCCATCAAGACCCGACCTTTTTCTGTATACACAATCAGGCCACAGTAAGGGGTTCGAAGACGAGAGTCATCATTAACTCCTTGCAACGGCGAGCTCTTTAAATCACGCTTCGGTTTTTTGCATAAAAGGGCGAGAAAGAAGGCGCTGCTTACCAAGCTAGTTACTTCAGCATGTCGTAACTGTGGGAAGGTTGAAGACTCTCAAATTGATCTCAGAGGTGAGAATCTATCTATCCTATGTGATCATGTGCATGCTAGCTAGATTGGGAATAGGGCAGCCTACAGCCAACACCCCCCCTTGAGCTGAGCTGTGTGAAAAACATGAGAATGTGCTGCTATTTGACACATAAAACCCTTAGATACATGAATTTAATCAAGACACTTGTTTCTTTCCATCCTCCAGTGCCACCATGCCTAGTAAACCTAAGAAACACTGAAATAAGATGATTCTCAATGGTTTGATGAGTCTGTCTATAGCTATATCTACAGTTAGAATGTACTTGATTGATATAACCTCATTCTTGAGCTATGAATGTGAATAGTGGAATCTCATATTAATATGCTTGCTGTAGGTGGTAATAGTAGTGATCTGAGCTAAATTGATAGTACCCTTATTATCTATAAAAATTAGTATAGAAGATATTAGAGTTCAATTGAGCTCTATCATGAGATTATAGATCTAAATAGCCTCTTATATAATCTTACTCAGAGTGATGTATTTAGCTTCATTTGAAGATAGAGAGATGCATGGCTGTTTGGCTGAATGCCATGATATGAGTATATTTATAAGTTTGAAAATATATCTGAATGTTAATTTATAGTTGCCATTTAAAACCTCTGCCCAATCAGAATTTATATATCTAATGGGGAGATAGATAGCATTTAGAATGTCAATTTTCAGACTATTATCTTTTTTATAGAATAGACTGAGATCTATAGATTCCTTGAGATAGTAAATGACATATAATAATGTCTTTCAGACTTTAAGGGTAGAGTTAGTACTATATTGGCTGAGCAGAGATGCTAGATGTGTAATATCAGGCCAAGTTTTAACTGTAAGATATTAGAGACACTTAATGCCATATTAATAACATTATTTTATGAAACCTACACTACCATTCAGAATAGAATTATCATCAATATGAAAAGACTCCTTCATAAGCATTTTAATTATAATAGTGTTGTTCAGGTAGAAATCCACTACTAAATACTCTATATAATAATAATAGGTTAATTTAATTCCTTCAGACATCTGATAGACCTCCATACCCAGATATTTTATAGGCTTTTTCAAATCTTTAACCTCAAGTTTTTTACTGAGTTTCCTAACTAGCTAATCAGCATTCTCTAGGACTTTAGATATAATATTCAAATTGTTGATGTAAATCATCATATAGAGATAAGGTTTAGATTTATGGAATCAGAGTGTAGGGTCATAGAAGCTAACCTTAAAGTCTAATTAAATGAGAATTATAGTAAGATAATTATACTAAATCTTTATAGTAGGATTTAATCTATATAAACTTCCTTCCACAGTGTAGATGAGTATTTTTGTGATTCCTAATTTAAATTCTATAAATTAATGCATGTAAATAGCTTTATTTAAGTAGCTGTACAGATACACTAATATAATATCCATCTAGTAAAGAGTCTAACTGTACTTTGTGGTGACTACAAAAACAATACAATTTAATGTGTTAATTATAATGAGAGTGTAAGTCTTCTTTCTACTATCCTTCTTAAGCTAGTTCCTACAGACTACTCAATGAGATTTTTGTAGGATTCCATCTGAATCTGCATTTAGATCTTTAGGATGATCTTTTTTAGCAAATATCTAGTAGTCTAGTGCAACAGGGTCACTAATGAGAATGTTGGATCTCAGGATGAGATACTATATATTTTAATATTCTAAGTTAAATATCTTATATTATATTGATTTATACTAGTATTTTTTATTAAACTGAGCAATCACTTCTTTATATGATTTCAGCACACTATTAGTAATTAGAAATGAAGTATAAGCTATAAAAGCTTATACAGGCTTTAATTAATTCAAATTTTTAGGAGCATCATTACTTTCAATAATATAAACATAATTATCAGAAATCAGAATGTCAGTTTTTAGAATAATAGTAGGTTCAGAATGGGTATCTTTCTCATTCTTAATAAATTAAACATTACTAATGATGAGGATCTTATCTGAATCAGAATTTCAAAGTTAAAAAATAGATATTCTATTAAATCTAATAAGCTTATAAGCTCTAGTATAAGGAGAAAGCTTATCATCTAGCTTTTGAGAACTATAAAGATGAGTAAAAATTTCACATTCAATATAGTGAAAATAATGAACCTATAGTGCTACATTCATAAGTACATATCATAAAATTATATGAGGACTAGGTGTAATTGAATCTTCCACCTGAGGTCAAAATTTAGTGTTGTATAGAATCATAGATGTAGGTGTGTTGTTGATTATAGCTATAATAATTAATATAATATTTACTTAAAACTTCTTTGGCAAATCACTTTTGAAGAGAACAGTGTGAATATATCTCATGAGAGTTTGAATTCTATGTTTGAATATACTGTCTTGATGAGGGGAATAAGGTATAGTTGGTTCTCAATGAATACTATTATCTATTATAAGCTTTTGTATGTGACTGAACTGAAAAATGCCATTAATATCCATTTGAATGTATATAGAAGGTATATACTCAAAGTTACCCATAAATTTTACTTAGAGTTTGAAATATTTAACAGCCTCATCTTTAGATTTAAGGAAATAAACCTAGTAATAATGAGTAGTGTTACATGTTATGAGCATTCAGTACTTAATATCCTAATAAGACTTAAGAGGATGATCTAATAGATTATCAAGTATTTTATTTCTTTCTGTAAGATTAATATGAATCTTCTTAATAGCTTGTAGTGATTATGATATAAGAGTCTGTAAAAAATAGTGTGTCATGCCAATTTTAATATACTTCTTGTAGAAGAATTAGGTCTTTAGACTAGAGATTCAAATGTCTAATTTAAGATTCTTAAACATTGTGATAATAGTACTAAAGCAGGGATGGAGTGTGCATGTCAGGCAGCACTGAACAGGGCAGCAGCAAACACAAGAAAAAAATTGATATTAATGTCAAAGCAGAGGAATGTATTGGCAATCTATAGTATAAAATAATATAGTAATAGAATGATAAGATGACACTCAAAAGAAATAAAAAATCTATCTCAAAGAAGTATATACATGCATGAGAAATCCATAAATGAATAGATGAAGTCTCACAATAAAAGGAAAATATCTATCTTCATAACTGTGCTTGGCAGTGAAAAGCCTCAGCAAAAAATTGATCTAACTTAATAGTAGATTCTCACCACATATCTCCCCTCCCCTTAATTTGCTGACTCAGTAAATAGAAAAATGACTCAGCATTATAGTAAGGATAGTAGCTCTGAATACATTATCCCAAAATCAATCCAACTATATTATCTTAAAGTCAGCTAACAAGTAGCCATGCACTGTGTATCAGGTCATCTGTTTGCAAGAAAGCAGCCACACTGAGGCTACAAGGCAGAGAGATAAGACTAGAAATAGATGGGTAAGTTAGTAATGATAAAGCCCTTCCTGAGCTACAGTAAATATAGCTGGTGTTTTTGAGTAGAGGCCCAGGCAGAACAGTTCATTAATAGCTTGAACTATAGAATTATAGGGTAACAGCCTTCATAGTTAGAAATAGAGATGAGAGTTGAAATAGGATTAGTGAGAGGTTTCTGAATGAGGGGAGAGTAGAGTGTAACCCTAGAATGTGTAAACTGCTGAGTAGAAGTAAGGCTTAGAGAAATGAATGAATAGGTTAGTAATAAAGAAAGAGTATGCCCTAGGTAGGTAGGGTAGCTCACAAGCATATAGCTTTATACTAATAATTTTATATATGATAAGATCCATAGTCCCATTATAAGAGAGGAAATGTCATACTTGTATGATAGATGAAGGAAGAGGTAGGGCAGCTAGTAATAGATAGTAATAAAGATTGAGATAAGTAATATAGGCAATGAAGAAGAAAGGAACACAAGGAAAATAAAAAGTATAGAGAAAGAAAATATAATAGGTAAAATTAGCAGTAGAAGGTGCAGGGTGAAATATATATAAATAAGTGAGTATAAAAAGAAAAGTAGATATAGTAAGAAAAATAAACATAGAATAGCAATAGACTATATATAGAAAATAAAAGAAACTAAGGAACATCAGCAATTTATTTCTGAGCTAGGGGCTGGCTAGGGGCAGCTTAGCAGCTTTAGTAAGACTTAGTAGCTTAGCTCATCTCTCTGATCTACATATTAGCCTCATGGTCTGTGCAAGCTAGGGGCCAGGTATTTCTGCAAACTTCACACATCTCCAGAACACTATGAATTATGCCTAGTATGTACTAGCTATCATTTTTAAATCTTATAACATATCTATATGTTCTATAATTCATAATATAGCATGCTATTTAAGATTAACTATCTTCATCAAATACATCCTCCAATTGATATAATTTCCTTGATTGACACACTATCCTCTATTAACATGCTATCCTTTATTAACACATCATCTTCAGTTTACACACCATCCTCAATTAACATACTTTCCTCAATTAGCACACTGTCCTGAATTAGCACACTTTCCTTAATTAGCATAACATTCTTAATTAACACTCTCTCCTCAATTAACACACTATCCTCAGCTTAAGCTAAGGATAGTTAATACTGTGCTACCACACTCTTCTCAGCTTAAGCTGAGGACAGTAAACCCATGGTCATATTAATATGATTAATATTTATAACCTGCAAACATAATAACTACTACTACTTAATATCCTCAAAATCTTCAATTAAATCAATAAAAGTACTTTCAATAAATTGTGCCTCCTCCTCCTCAACTATTACCTTTCTTCCTACTATCTTCATTACTTTCTTCTGTAAGATCTCTGTAACCTTTGTCTTCTACAGCTCCTCCTGTTTACACCATGTATTATACATTTATTTGTATATTCCTACACTATATGTTAGTACTAATTAATGTTGTATCCAGCAAATGACATCTTATACTCACTCTGAAAAGTCTCTACCTTAAATACCTTATATGTCTTTATTCCTTCATACTCTATTATCACATGGTATATCCTACCTGCTACTACCACCACTACTCCAGCTGGAATTGAATTAAACCACTTTGCCATCAGAGTGTTAACACCCAGTCTAAATGCTCTCTAGCTAAAGAAATACTTGACTATACCTTGTATAATAACATCAGATAGAAAATGACCCTTTACATTCTATATACTATCAAGTTAGTTCAAGTATTTATAACCTCAGGCTCTACTAGTATGATACATACCTTTTCTTCCCCAGATATTACTGTAAAGTTATCATCCCTTAATAACTGTATAATCTATCCTCTTAGATTACTCAGTTCAGTAAAGTGGTATGCATCTACTACCTCTCAAAATTTGACATTGAAATGGCCCTATTAGGTATCTATATTATTAATAATCTGTTGTATGTTAGATAGCCTTCCATCTATACCAGGAAACTCCAATTTGAAGTATTATATACATATCTCCCTTGCCTCTTCTGATAATGGGATCTTAGGTATACTATTCTTATTATTAAGCTCTAATCTAAACTCACTTTTATCCTGATTATCATGATCCCTAGTGAATAGCTAAGTACTCATAATGAGGTGATTCATATGGTTCTTACCAACTATTAATGGCCATGATGTTAGGTGCACATCAACCT
Source organism: Emmonsiellopsis sp. PD_33 (assembly GCA_032988165.1). Classification (NCBI taxonomy): domain Eukaryota; kingdom Fungi; phylum Ascomycota; class Eurotiomycetes; order Onygenales; family Ajellomycetaceae; genus Emmonsiellopsis; species Emmonsiellopsis sp. PD_33. Next base: position 79,616 of record JANTQF010000062.1, read on the forward strand.
TGTATTCCTAGTTAACCCTAGTGAATAGCTACATGGCCAAGAGGTCCTTTATCATGTTTAAAATTCTTCTGTTTGTTACTGAACAATCTGCCTTGCTCTGTCTTGTGATCTTCATCTACCCTAAGTCCCAGATAACATTATTATCTGCAACTTCATAATATGGCTCTGAAGCTAGATTAAGATCTGATCTATCCTCACTTTCCAAACCATTAATTTCATCCTTGGAGGTACCTGGGGTTAGGGCACTATTAGTTCTGCACCTCTTCTAATCTCTCTCTACAGTTAGGTCAAAATCATCATCAGAAAGATCCTACTCAGCAGTTTCTAATAATTAGTATTCATTGTATAGTTAAGAAAGGTAGAAAAATGAATCATACTTACTGTGTCATTATAATAGATTTATTGTTCTAACTCATGAAACCCCTCTACATCAACCTCAGTATCATGGCTCTCATAACTCCCAAAGCTCTGCACCAAACAATTTTGTTGATGGTTAATGAACTCAGACATCTGTGGGTGGAAAGCTACTATTACTCACTGTTAATTATAATACTCATGGATGTCTTGCTGATAGTTTCTAAACATCCAAATATCAATAAGAATTAATATAGTATTAGAAGGATATATTGAAATAATCAACCTAAATCTCTAACAGACCTAAGTTAATGGTATTACTTTGGGAATCAATTTATTAGCTGGGCTGAGAGGGAGAAGATGCTGGCATCCTCTGAACAGGCTATAAATTATATTTCTAATCAATTTGTTTGCCAGGCTGCTGAGATCCATCCTGCTGACTCAGACTTGCACTAGAAGATCCTGATGATGATAATGCTGACTGACTCCCTATAATGTTTTGATTATGACTAGTCTCTCCATAAGGAGGTGAAGATACTATTATTCTCTGACCAGCTTGAAAATCATTTCTCTGGGCATTAGCTGTGTTCACTTCAGGGTGTTTTCAGTGTTATGGAGCCATTTTTCTCTTATTTAGAACCTATTATCTTGCATTTAGTATGTTATGGCAGACAGTCCTCAGCTTAAGCTAGAGCTGATGTAGTGATATCTAGGCAAATAATACTTAATTTAAGCTCAGCTCTAGCTTAAGCTGAGGACTGTACAGAACATGAGGATGTAGTTAAGACTCACATAAGACTAGATGGTATAACTATGAAATAAGAATTTATTATAGTAAGTGTTTGTTATGTTTCAGTCAGTAAATTTCAAGTATAGAGTTCTTAACTTAAGTCAGGACTGGGCTTAAGCCAAGTATTATACACAGAGCTGGGTGAGGAGTTCATACTCACTAGCATCTAAGGTTTTTACATGATATTGACATTCAGTTGGGTGCAACAGTAGATGTGGAAGAAGAATTTAGGTGTGAGAAGTACTAATGAACTTTACCTGTAGAGTAAAGTTTATATTTAAGTAAGTGAGAAGATAAATAAAGAATCACACATAATATCTCATCCACTAATCAGTAGTGGATAGGAGTACCCCTTTTTACTAGCATGTTCAAGTTAGCCTTCTTTGACTGACAACTATTAATAATAAATTGTAGTATACATACCTAAAAACCCAGCTTTGAGATGATTTATTCTATCTTATTAGTAACATAGAACTTATATTATTTCCAGCCATAAGTATCCATCTCTTTCATTACTGTTTGAAAAGAATGTTCACTATATATCTGCACCAGATCAAACTGACTGAAGCTCAGATACCATATTTTATACTAATTATAGGTTATTAAAAGCTTCCTTTTAATGAGTTTGTAGAGAAGGCTTAATAGTATACAGTTCAAATCATTTTCTTTTCAAGTTTTCTTATCATCTATATCTGGTATCAAATCATCTATCAGACACATTACTATCAAATCTGTTTCAAGATTGTGTATCATTATCTACTGAGCATGTTGTCTTGTTGGAACTCTCTCCTTTAAGTCCTCCTCTTATCTTTAAAGGTTGATAATACTGTCTCAATCCTCTAGTTGACTATTCACTGACATATAATCATTACTTTCATTAACAGTTACAGTGCTGTTAAGTAACCTCTCATTCCTCTGTGACTCATATTGTCTCTAGTTGTTCTTGCACCACTGAGCCATAGCATCCAGGCAATTATCTCTGGCCACTAATGAGATATTTTGAAATATTCAAGAGTAACTCTCATACACATACTTGAACACCAGTAGCAGTTTCCCCTTGCTTTGCTTTCTTCATAAATTCAAACCCAGAAGCTCATACCTTGTCATTCCCCTCTCCAACAACATGTATATATCATGATATACTGCACTATCAATCTTTAAGAATACTTTAACCTTAAGTATCATCTACTTATATAGTATGCCCTGCAACATCATGCTGTTCAATCACATAGTGAGAATGGGATGAATGCTTAACTTGTATGTATCTACAAAAAATAGCAGTAACATTTAAAGGTATAATAAATATTAGATTATATTAGTAGCAAACACATAACAGTAATGTATCTGTAAACCCTCTGAGTCCTACCCTACCTCTTATTATCTACTTTTAAACTTATTTATTTTCACTGGAACTTATAATTACAGCATATCATATAATTAATGATGTTTTCTATAGATAACAGCTCTTCTTGACTTGGCAGTCCTGATGTATCTGAGTTGAAGGAATATTAATCTCATTATATGTAGCATGGAGACTTGGACCACATCTCTCAGCTTAAGTCAGGCTGCTCTGCCAGTGGAGGATTGATACTACTACTATCAAATAAAATATAAAATTCATACTACACTTAGCTGGGTTCAAATCCTGGGCTGTTATATTCTACACAGTAAAAAGTTATCTTCCTTCTTAGTATAACTAATTTGATACTGATAAGGATGATAATGTTAGTATGATCTTAAAGTATATTTTTATAGCTAGCTCTTATGACTTTATTCAAGTTGCCATCTGCCAGTGGATGTTGTGCAAACTAGTTGATGTAGCATTGCTGTGATAGTAGTAAATATTAGCTACCAGTAGGGGGTATAAATTATATATATATTTTATCACACTTATAATTAAGTATGTTACCACACCACAGCTACATAATCCTGTCACTAAAACCTGTGTATTTAGCATGCATTAGCTTTTCAATAGAACTCATAATGTATTTCACAATGGGATCACATCATATTATCAAGATTTAATATGTTTTGGTTGAAAAATAAGCTATCTGAATAAGTAATGCTAAATAGTGATAGATGTATAGATACTTATATAATCAATCTATTAGAATCATTCTCATAGATTCATTAACCCTAGTAGTCAATTAGTCTATGTGAACATGGAAGTTATGTGATCTAACTACTCCTTGAGGTGACAGCCTGGATTCAAACCCAAGTGCACAGCTACTTATTTTTTTTTACTGATCTGTCTAAATAAATATCAGTATGCATCATAACTCAAATAATAGCACATTTCTTAGTTTAAGCTGGCAGGCAGGAAAGGAACACATTCCTCAGCTTAAGCCAGCAGGGTACTTGAATAATACTTTGGCCTGCACACTGATTGAGAGGAGTATATTCCTCAGCTTAAACTAGGCCATCTTGCTCAGTTTAAGCTGAGGAATATGTTCCTTTCCTGCCTACTAGCTTAAGCTAAGGAATGTGCTCCTTATAACTCCTTACTATTTATCATCTGAATCTATCAAACTACTATCTGAGTCACCATTTAATTCATCTAGAATGTTATCTTTATTTAAGTCACCATCCTTCTTATTCTTCTCATTCATGTTACTCTCTTCATCCTCTACTTCCTCTCTGATACTAGCTTTTAACTGGGTTAATCACTTATTTGCTGCCTGAAGTCCATCTTCTAACCATATTTTACTATACAAACTGTTATATTAGTCCCAGTTAATATAATTATTGATGTAGAATCATTTGGTGAGGGATCTCACATGCATATCACTAAGCTGTGTTGGAATAAGATGAGTACCTCACTGTATAGCCTCTACTGGATAGAAACAACACTTCTGTAGGCAACCCAGATTATTGTCTGATGGATTGGGCTCTGAGTTTACATATATCTCCACTTCATATATGTTATGGACATCATGCAGCTTCTTAGAACACAGTTAGAGGATATTAATAAGTGCCCTAATATAGTATGTGTTCTCATTTTGATTGGGGATTCTTCCATCCTTCTTCACTTGAACATCAGGGTCAATCACAGTTGATATTAGTAAGAGCTGACTAACTATCTACTTTTAAAAAGATATGTCTCTTATCTCATTCTTATTATCAGTCTTTTCATCAGTCAACTAGACATAGTCTCACTGCCACCCACCAAGCACCCCTTGTCATGCAGGTGTGCATTGAATCTTCTCCTTAACAAGGTGATTTATGTCAGATGGATCTTACTCATCCCATTTTCATGTAGTGACCAATCCATATACCTGTACATGATAGTTAAGTATTAATTGCAATGTGAGGTATCAGTTCTTCATGCTAGTAAGCTGAAAATACTTATCTGCAATATAAATCAGCAATGCATCCAGGAAAACCTCCTTAAGATGACCTAGTCTCTTGGCTACCTCTCTCACTGTTATGATGTGATATGCCAGTGATTAGTGACAGTCTACTTCTAGTAGATGCCATGATATTTTCTGTAAGTTCATAACTGTTAATGTAGTAGTAAGCTTTATCTCAAGTTGATCTTCAGCTATAAGTGTACTTAAGCTGATAGTATTAGCATGAAGTAATATGTTCTCTGACTCTAATATATATATATGCTACTGACTGTGTTTGATCAGCTGCCATTCATTGCCAACACATTTGTTAGTATTATAGTAATAAACCTTTATATGACATTTATGGTCAGTCTTACTGTGCTCAGTATCAAAGCCATTCAGGGTTCTGTATTTACAAATAAACTCAACATAGTGAATAAGGATATGGAATTTTATGAAGTTGAAGTAGCCAACTTTATGTAGGTGACATTTCTTATAAGGTATATAATAATAATGAAATATCCATTTGAGAGTATCAATCTATTTCAAGATGTTCTTTAAGTACCTCAGGGTTTCATCATCATGAGAGTAGTACTATGCACAGAATAGAAAGTCAATCACAACATGGGCATATAGGAGGGTAGGTTGCAAATGATGGAGTAGTAAAGGGATGATAACTGAGATTAACTGTTATGACAGAGTCTTGTGCTGTAACCCAGACCACTATTTAAAGTAGCTAAAGTTGATAAAATGCTGAAGATCTGAATAGTAAAGAATATAATTAAATCAGTCATCAAGCTGTTCAGTTCTACCTGCTTGGGATATTAATGGGGCTTCCTGATTCTTAGTTTGTCATGCAGATTTGATAAGGTTCACCACCATTTCCTGGAGCCATTCAACTAGATACTGAACTATGTCCTTAAGTAACTAATGGAGAATATTAATCATCATTGCTTCATGGATATTAATTTGTGGGTGGCACCAGATAAAGAAGTTAATGTTATGAATTATCATGTCAGAATCAATGGATAAGGAATCATTTCATTGCTGCTAAATCTAGTTCTACATTTACTTATATGTGCATGTTGGAAAGACCTTCAACAGATCTTGACACTCTGAAGGGGGAACAAGGCAGATTAAACAGTGTCTGTTGTTTTTTATACTAGTAATTAAGACTTACTCTTCATAGTCAGCCATGAATCTAGCTAATATTAGGAAGCAGTATCAAACATAATCATCAGCACATTCAATAAACATGCTAGTTGTACCTAAGGCCTCAATAGCTACAGCATTATTAGTACCTGCCAGTGGGATATTAGTAGTAAGATTTATATTTAAGTATCTCAGCCATACAAGCATGATAAAGTCTGGTCTTTATGATATGATCAATCTTCTTAATAATAGGAAGATAGGTGATCTTCTGAAGACTGATTATCTTTTGTGCACAGTAAATCTTATGTGGAAGATTTCTAATGGTAAAGTAAATAGATCAAGATACCTGATCCCCATAATGCATGGAGAGCTATGTCTTATCAGATGTAAAGATCAATGGAACTAGTGTGAAAGAGGCCAGAAGTTTTTATTGTGTATTCTACTACTAGTTGGCTGTATACATCTCAGTATATATTCATTAATTCAACTCTAAGAACTGTCATATAGGTGCATATTGTAGGACATCCTTGAATGGAAGATGTTCAAGTAATTAGTGAATGACATTATCTACTCTCTGGTGAGAGAGAGTGGCTTTGATTATGGTTCCATCAGTGGATGTTATAGAAATCAGAGTGTCAATAAATTCATTACTTTATGTATTGTCAGTCATTAAGCCTCCATTAATGATGTTATGGAACTGTTGGGCAGTGTGGAAGGAGAGTCCATCAGTGATGATGTAAAGATAGGGTAATGTGAGGAATTAATTAATAGCTTCACTTGAAAGTTCATCATTCAGAAAGAACCATGCAATGTCATATTCTACTTCACTTTTAAAGCCCTCATACTGGGCTGTTATTATTCTGGCAGAGGCATCAGATATCATATTAAAACAATTAGGAACTAAGCAATCAGCTGGTTGTTTTAAGAGAGATTCATATGTAATAATATAGGCATTTGAAATTAAGGTTTGTGTGGCTTGAGGAGGTGGCAATGAGATAAAGAAGAGCACATTGGGATTTAACTTGGAGGATAGTGGTTAGTAGTAGATACTAAGGATTTAGTAAGCTATCTGTAGTTTATGATAGTAATGTAACTGAAGATCTAATACCTATCTCATTTACTTCCAAAATGTCTATTAGAGTTGGAGTAGTAATATCATCCAGATCTAAACTACTATCTGGCTTGAGTGCCTCATATGAGATGTCATTGAATGGTAAAGCAGTAAGAGCATGTTCTGTGAGGGCTTATATAGGGGCCACAGGGAAGGTAGGAGTTTAGCTTGTAGCTAACACTATTTCTAATATTTATCTTGCTTGGATGGTTGTTGTGTATTTCTGTTGGTGTCAACTAAGACCACTCTAACTATTAACTAGCTGTTAGCAATGTGGGCAGGCATGCATATATGCAGAGTTCTTCTTCATAGTAAGAGGATAGAAGGTTTAAAATATGAAGAGATTACTTTGTGCCATTCAGTCTGGAGGTTGTCTGATTTCTGAGGTCACATAGCAATTAACTTTCCTACTTAGACCTAGTATAGTTAAGTGGTTGGAGAGGTACTAATAAAAAGAATCAGAAATAACATTTTCTTGGTATATTAACTAAGCTACATATTGAAAAAACAGGCATCTCCATATTGAAGGTATCTCCATATTGGAGGCATCTCATCATTGAAGAAAAAACAAGTAAAGGACACAACAGGAAAGAAATTGAAGAAAGAAATAGAGAGGCACTTGAAGGAAGAGCATAGAGCTCAGCTTAAACTAAGTAGATAATAGGAAACTTGAAGAAATTCAAGCAACAGAATATTACTTAACACTGAGGATGAGAAGGAATAGTACAGAGCTCAGCTTAAGCTGAGTATCTAATAGAAAGAAATGAGAGAAAAGAATCAGAAACATGTAAATTAATTATATAGGAAATTAGTAGAGAGATGAACTTTACAGATTAGATTACATCAGGTTGTGAGGTCATCTGTGCCTTCAGAAGCCTCAGTGGGGGTAAATTTTGCCTTTTTAGTAGGAGGTTATTCCTTGTGGGTGGAGGCAGATTAGCAGCAGAAGGACTTGGAGGAGCTGGGGAGGAGGTTGCTGCTGATTGAAGTAGCTTGATATGAGTTAGAGGAGTATGAATTTGATTAGGGAGATGAAGATAATTGTGATAAATCTATCTCAGAATCATCAATATTACTAGCAGGTGTGAGGTAGATGGGTGTTCAAGGGTTTTGCAATGAGTTCATGTCAGAGTCACTAATACTACTATTATATCTTAAGGGACTTAATCTGGGAGGAGGGGGGCAGACCAGTGTTTGAGCATTTTTTGATGGGAATTAGAGGGCAAGGGTTTTCTTCAAATAGAAGATGAGATTAAGGGTTACTATTATATTTAAACATTTTATACCATTTATCTAGGCAACACTTAAGCCAAGATTCTCAATGTTTTCCCATGGCAGCCAGAACTCTTACTGGCCAAATATCTGTTGAATATATTTAGCTACTCTATGCTTAATTGTGTGTTTAAGCTCATTAGGATCAGAAGATGCAGAGTACTCTTCTTAGCTTAAGCTGAGCTCTACACTAATATCAGTAAATACAGCAGGCCCCTGTGTGATCAGCTGAGATGTAAACTTTGCTGAGGCTTTAACCTCAATAAACTGGTTAAAGGAGTTAGCTGTAGATAATATCCATATTCATTGTCAAGCTACCTAATTAATTTAATGTACTTAATGGAGTGCTTGTAAAGCATCATTGCTATTAATGGGCAGCTCAAGGAGAATAACATCTAAATAGGTGTAGTGCAAATTTAAACCTATTACATCTATTCTGTAACCTAAGATTAAGATCTTTATCACATGGTGTGGGTCATTGAAGTTCTCAACAACCTCTATGCACTCATGGCCTGACATGGATGATTTTATCACACCAATTTCCACATTGAAAAGCATTGTAAATAACTCCATCTAGTACTAGAGCATAGGAAAATAGCAAAAGACAAGTAATCCTCACTGAGATTTAATGACCACTTCATTTATGATCAACAGCAAATGTGGAAACTTTAATATCAGTCAACAGAGGAGGCTTGCAACTCACAATTAATCAGGGGGGAGGAAGGGGATCAAAGGGTCAGTAATGACCCTTAATAGAAATCATAAGGCTTTACTCCCAGCTTTCTATCTCCACTTCATGATATTTCCAGCCAGATTGCCTTCATTCTTGATGGAGGTTGCTCAGAAAAGGTGGGGGAGAATGAGCAAGAAGGTAGTATAATGCAGTTAACAGTAAATAGACATATTAAATTTACTAGGAGTAATATTAGTAATATTATCTGCAGATGAGAGTTTATCAGTAGCAGTGAGGATGAAACTCTTGATCTATAGATGTAGCATCAGACAGCTATGCACTATATAATATTCTACAAGTTATTTAATTTGGAATGAACAATCAACTGTCACCACTGTATACAGTGGGATATGCCTACTAATAATCACTGTTCTGTCATGGGTCTCTAGGTCCTATGTAATCACAGTTGACATGAATGAACCTGTGGTTTGATGAAGCATGATCTGATTTAAGATCTTAAGAATGCTATTAAGAGTATACTTGTATGCAAGGGTCCTATTAGAGGTGAAGAGTTTGTAGAATAGAAGAGGGTTGAGGATGTGGAGATGATTATATTCATGCTCAGTAGCTTACTTATATTCAGTGAGAGGATCTTTAATTTGCTGATAATTAACTGAGCCCATTACATCTGGATTATATGAGAGTGACAGCAGGCCAAGTAGATCAATGGTGTGATTTAATATTGGTATGCTTATTATAAAAAGTTGGTTATTGCAGGGAATTTAGGTAATAGCCTAATAGATTTAAGTTTATATATTCTTAATAGCATGTGATTTGTCCATCAACATCATACCAAATGAGATATCTTTTAGCCACAGTGATTATATAGACTCTTTCATTGAATTGATTTCCTTATATGCATTGAGTATATCAATAAGGTGATCCTCTTCATTAGAATCTGGTGTGATGGTAGAGGCAGAGGGTAGCTGTGCTCAACTTAAGTCAAGTAAAGAGGCCTTTTATAACATATGGTGAGATTAGGTGGAGTATGAGGTTATTATTATGATTCTGCCTGAAGTTGGGTTGAATGAATTAATGTGTGTCATCAAATGTTGTAGATTCCCATCTTTGATGATGAGTGAACATTTTCATGCATCTGAAATGCTACTGGGACCAGCAGTGGAATAAAACACCTTTAAGTTAAAATGGCCAGGGAAATGCTTCTGTATCTTATCTATCCATATATAAACAAGATGGGATGGGATAAATATGATATATAAAAGGTATTAGGCTGTGTAGTGAAGATTGTTCATAAAATAAACTACACCTAATGCCTATATCATTTTACTGAGGTCCATTTCATCTGATAATATCACTGCATGTTGACATTGTAGGACATTAACTATGATGGCAATGCCTGTCACCTGCCATGCCATTAAAGAAAGATTGTTAATCATAGGTGAATTAGGGTTGAATCCAAGCATGAATGCTGATTGTTTGTATGATAGGAGTTGGATCCTGGCAGAGTTTAAAAGCTCTCTAATTTCATGAGAAATTTCATTGTCCTCTGGGTCAGATTGTTCCAGATTAGAGTTAGTGGGGTTGGCTAGATCATCTAGCATGGCAGAGCAGATGTTTTGAGGGGTCTATTTGTCATGAAGTATGAATATGTTTAGAATAGTAGATGTTAGATATGCAATCAGGCATGTTTCTTCATCCAGTGTGAGATATAGGAAATCTATGTTTGCAGCACTCTATTCTGCAACCTCTGACTCAATCATCTTGAGATTATTAGCTTTCTCAGGAATAGTATCCTCCTCACTGTCAGATTGATCAAACATCAGGCTGATGTATTCATACTATTAAATCAACAGTATGAGGTCTGATAATTCCTGATGGACATCAAGGTTTTAAAAGGAGTATTTAAGCTCTATTTAATACTCTGGGAATTCAACCTTATCATCATTCTAGTTGTGATATGTGTCAGGCCACTTACAGATGAACTTTACAAGTCAAGTAAGGCTGAAAAGATGCTCTGGGTTTCTTTGAGGATCTAAATGCATAGAGTCTGAGATTGAGTGGGTAAGAATATTAATGACATGCACATATATGATTAAAGTAGCTTTATGCTAACCTCTAATAAAGGTGAGGTTATCACTTTCCAGTGCATCTTGCCATTCACATTAAAATTCTGTGTTGTTGTAGAGTATCATAACATATCCAACTTTAATATAACTGCAGCTTTTGTGATTAGGCCCAGTGTGGCTATATAACTCTTTATGGAGATTGACAAACTACTTCAGAATTATGTCAATACTGGGCTTCAAAAGCCAGTCAAGGAAGCTTGAAATAGTTGTGAACCTTAGATATTCAATAAGTAGTAACTAGCTTGATTGCAGCTGGTTAGGTTTCAAAAGCTTGATTTTCACACTAGAGAACTTCAATTATATCAATGTTTTATTGGGGTTAGAGGGTTTTTGGGTTCAGGCCTTATTAGGTGCTATTTGCTCATTAGGTACTAGGGTCTGGTGTAAGGTTAGAATAAGGTTGCAGTAAACAGCTTGGTGCTAGGAGCAAAGTCAGAGGGAGCTAGATGAATGATGATTTCAGCTTAAGCTTAGATCACACTAGTCTGAATATGAATAAGTACTTATTGGTGTGGATGCTGACTAAGCATACAGATATGGAACACAACTCATCTTGATATTACTGTTTAGATAGGTGCAGGTGTGTATAAGAGAGGCTTTTGATGCAATTTTCTACTGGTTTTCTCACAAATAATTAGTTTTCTATGTACTTGCATGTAAATTTGGGTGTAGGAGGTGGGAATAAATGTTTGGGAAACATGAGGTGATGGAAAATATTGATATGCAGAAGCTGCATGAATGTTAGAGAGATTATAAGAAAGAGAGTTCAAAGTCATGATGAAAGGGTTAAGTACATGTGTGCTAACTAGGCTTAAGCTAAGGAATGTAGCCACTGGCTCACTCACCTGTAACTAACAGTACCAGTGAATGTATCAGGTTGATTGAATTTATAGGGAAGGGTAGCTACTAATATGAAAGATTAATATTAAGACCTCAGTAAAGGTTGATATACAACTAGTAGAAGAGAGAGTCTTCTACATTTAAATCATTTAAGTTTAAGCTGAGGACTGTAGCCACTGGCTTGCTCACTAACAGCCTGGGTGCTATTCAAATTGGTAGAGAATGATAGCTGCTAATATCAAATAGTATGATTAAGAACATAGTAAAGGTTATATAGAGGGATAGGAGGTTATTTTGTGTTTAAACTTTCCATGGCACTAGAGTGTCATGAAGATATATATACTATTCATTAATAAAGTAAGATGATAGTATTAAGAGTGCTATAGTCATTCAAGTTATATAAGAAACTATTCTTATAACCCCTTTATAACTGTAAATCAAAAGAAACATAGAATACTGAGATGAAGTAAATAGCATATAATAAAAGGCTATTTTTATAGTTTTTATCATTCCTCTTTATGTGAATGATCAACAATGATTTAGTATGAAGTACTAGAGTAAGTATAATGATCTTAGATAATGAAACAAACATCTCTTTACTTACTATGTTATTGTCTGTGATTATCTATGAAAGGGGATTCTTTTTAACAGAGTTCTTTCATATATTTACATTGCATGGAAGTGGTCTGTTTGCCTAATCAGAGTTCATTCCCACCTATGCACATGTAGCTCAGTAATCCCCCTAGTAGCTCTGCAAGCCCTCAGCTTCACACTTCTCCTCATAAAGCATCTATAGCCTATACAAAGAATATCCATCTCTATATTCATTGTAATTTAAGGGCTTATCTAGCTCTTCATCAGAGAACTCATCTAACACTAGAACACTGACTTCTAGTAGTCATTGAGAGGCTGGCTTGGCATGCTATTGTTCATCCATTTTGCACTGCAGCCTATTACAGGCATTGAGGGCTATAATTTGTAGGCTATTAAGATCATATCAACTAGGATGCCTGATATAAAATGGAAGCTGAATGTTGGTTTTGATTCATAAAAACTTGATTGCCTTCTTGCTAATCTGATAAATATAATTCATTGCTGTGGAGGCATTCTTAATGTAGTTCTGCCAATTAAATATTATCTTTCTTAGGTGATGAAATTGTGGGAAGTTCCATTCACCATAGAGTTGCTCATCAAGAGAATCAAAAAATGTCTTGAAGTATTCTTATGATGACTTGGGGCATAAATTATATGATGGCTTTGAAAAGAGTTTATTATGTTCAAGATATTATTCTGCATTCTGCATTAGTCATCTCAAGGATTTACTGGGCATTAAATGCAATTAACATATATTTATACTAATTGATCATATTTTCCAGTGATTGGATGTATTCTACTTGGTGATGTAATGTGAATGCAAGCACAGTGTTTAGCTTAGTGGACTAATAATAATAGAGCAGGATTTCTCATTTGATTCTGCAAGCTTGACAATCAGGATTACAGCCATGTTCAATGTGCCTGTTAGTAACCAGTAGTATCAGAGAAGATGTGTAAATATAAACTGTAGTATCTTGCATAATCACATGTCTTATGTCATTGAAGGTGTTATACTGGAACTACTCCTCATTGGTTGTAAAATCCTCTCAGGTAGGAGATGCCATGGCAGAGGTAGCTAATCAGCAATGTGTAGCTTTGAAGGGTAAGGATATGAGAGGATGGTGCTGGCCAGCAGTTAAGATAGAGTAAGTAGGTTTATAATGATAGATGAGGAAGAAATGTGAGATAGAGCAATCAGAAGATTAGCTAAATAAATCAACTACTAATAGAATTACATGCAACTCTGAGTTGGCTGGATAAATCATTAGCTGGTCTCATAACATGCTACTCTGACAGCTACAAGTCATGTGATTACTGAAGAGAGGCCTTAGCTTAAGCTGAGAGTAGCCAGTCTGGAGTCTCTGAACATATCATTAAATTCAAGTATAGAGTAAGTAAATAACTATGACTAACTCACTGAGCAACAACTGGGTGTGCTGAGTGGCCCTGAGCTGGCTTTAAGCATGATTGCTAGAAATCTAAGTGCACATGCCATATAATCAATGCACTGAGTAGGATCTGAGCTTGATGTGGAGCATGCTCCTCAGGCTGGAGCACCCATGCAGGGCAGGCTAAAGTGGAGCTAGTGTAGAGAATAGCCACTCAGACTGAGGTAAGATGTGTGGTATATGTCAGATCATAGCAAGCTAAATATACTAGGAGCCAGATAAGGGCTAGCCCAGTGCATGCCCCACATAATTGAGGTAATATAGCTAGTAATATCAGTAAGTTCAGGCTGAAGGTTTCTGAGCTAAATAAATATTTTACTGATGAAGATACAGAGAAAATACAGAGGAAGCAAACTGAGTAATATAATAAGGAAAAAAAAAATAAATATATACTAATAGTAGCAAGGGCAGTAACTGCAGCAGAATAGTGAGCTCTAATTGACTGAAACATTTTCTAGTTCTGAGGCAGAAAATTATAATTAGCTGAATCAACTAGCTAGCATCTATCTTCTTATAGCTGTAAACTAAGATCTCAATGGCATTTCCTTCTGCAACTACACAGTCACTAATAATAGAATTAAAAGGAATGTTATTATAATAGTAGTAAAAGAAACTTTACTAACTAAATAGCTGTTTCTCAGCATTTATTATAGTTATAAAGATATGAACTGCAGCTCTCACAACTCTTTTACATCAGGTTAGAATGTAATCCTTAACTAGCTGATCAGACATCAGGCTAAAAAGAATTTATTACTCTCTTCAGACTAAAGGATCATCTCATCACTAGACTGGCTGCTGGGACCATGTTGGGACCAGGATTAAAGTATATTCTTATCATTTTACTTAATATATTAGTCCCTTTTTATGTAAAATCACTTTAATATAGATACTATATCATGTTATAGTATAGATAAATTAGTTCAGAATCATGTTATAAAGAAATATTTTACTCATAAATCATGTTATATATCTATCTTTTCAGTCCTGGTCCCATTTGGTCCCATTATCTATATATGAGACCAAACAGGACCAGGAATACCACAATATTACCTAATCATAATCACATGTGTTACTAATGGTGCCAAGCCAGTAGCAGTCCTGCCACACACCATATAATAATTTCAAATTGGGAGATTTGCACCAGCAAGCATTACCAAATATTATTACTTTTCATTGCCCAAAGGCCCTAGCCCCAACCCTAAACTAAAAAAACTAAAAAACTAAAAACACACAAAAACATTAAAAAACCCTCTTAAACCTTGGGGGCAATCTACTCAAAGTACTCCAACTTAATTGCATCTGCCACCTCTCTCATCAACCACATATTCTCAACTCTGAGAGTCAACCACTTCCCATGCACCATCATTTTAACTCTGCCTATATTCATAATATAATCAGTATACATATTTAGTAGACTTAGTAGAGTAATTAACTTACACTCAAAAAGGGTGGTGAGGGCTGTTTCTGCTGCCAACTGGATGGCATCAAGGGTAGAGCACTGAAAGTGATGCTTCCCATCATTAATCTCACAGATCAGATGTGTCATCATGGCCTTGGCAAAAATGAGCTCCCCAGATTTCTGATAGAATCAGACCTTCTGAATCTACTCTATTAACCTGAATGAGCTACTGAGCATTACCAAAAAGCATAACCATAACTTACTGTTCTTATTGCAGTAGTGGCAGGGCTTGAGATTGCATTTGACCTAGTAGTTTCTTAAGGCATTGAGGAGCTCAGCATGGTATCAATCCCACTTGGTCTCCCACTCAGTGACACATACCTCATAGGCTGCTTTGTGACTGGGCACACTATTTTTCATCACTGCTTGGCAGGGGAGGGGGGTGTACTTTGGCATTTTCAAATCAGGGGAGGGGGTATTGACATGTTTGGATAAAGAGCAGGGGAGATAGAGACACAGCTGATTGGGATGGTGAGAGAGGAGGAATAGAATAGATAGAGAAAAGAAGAAGAGAGAGGGGAAGAGGAGGGGAAAAAAAAGAAATGTTATTGAAATTCCAACTCTAATTAGCTACTCTAGCAACCTGTAATTATCATCTAGGTCTATTCCTGATATAAATTGCCTGGTAACACCATACAAAGAATATCAAATATAGATGTGTCAAATGTAAACAATCTACTTTTAGATTAGAGAAATTCCTCTTACCTTTTTGTTTTTCCTCCTCTTCTTCTCTTTCTTCCCTTCTTTTCCTACCACTATCCCACCTCTCCTCTTTCAATATCTCTATTCTACTATCATAATTGTTGCTCTCTCCTACTACCATCACTAGTTATGTCTTCACCTGCCTTCAAGATCTGCATGACTAAGGCCCATGAGTGTTACTATCAGCTTGAGGGGCCTGAGAAGGAAGCATTCAAATGGGGTGAGGCTGACTGCAAGGTGTGCCATGTCACACTGAAGAAGCTGCACAAGGGAAATGAATAGTAATGATCTATAGTAATGCTTGTATATGAATTCAGCTAATCTATACTAGGAATGAGACTGATGAGACTGGGTGTGAGGAATTGAAGAAGAAGGTAGTAGAGCAGCTGATGCAGAAGTGTTAGAACTAGGAGTGCTCTCAGAAATGATATGAGGTGAAGGTGGAGCAGGAAAAGGCCACAAAGAAGGCTGCTGAGAAGAAACACCACTAGAAGTAGATTAAGGAAATCCTGGAGTGTGAGGCTAAAAAGCCCAAGCAGGTAAGAGTTCTAATCATACTCTTTAGTAACACTCTTCTAATCTAATTGAATGAATTAGCAGGTTTGCAATGAGAAGGGAATTAAGGACCTCTTCACCTCCTGCATGTGCATGATGATTCAGGACATTGAAGAGGCTGCACTGCTCTCTGGTCAGGCTAATCTCCTTGCTGCTGGGGTTGATGCCAATACAGCTGATCAGAAGATGGCTGATTTTGATGCCCAGGTTGATCTGGCCCATCATGAGGAGCTGCCTCTATCAGAGGAGGTGCCAGAGGATAAGTTTGAGGTTGTTCTTACCTCCAATGAGAAGGAGGAGGAGGATGAGGAGGAGGAGGAGGAGTGGATTGTTAAGAATGAAGAGGTGGAGGAAGAGGGGGAGGAGGAGGATAAGGAGGAGGAGGAGGATGAGAAGGAGAAGGAGGAGTTTTTTTAAATTTTTCTCTTTTAATATAGTAGAGTGGAGATAGGGGGGAGGATAAGACAATATGATTAATTGAATTGAATTTTATTACCCCTATTTTCTAATTAGAATTGCTACAGTAGAAAACCAGCAGTACTCATCAAAATATATATATATTTCTCAATGCTTTCAATGAGATCTCATATATATATATATCAACAGCATCTTATTCTTTTATTATATCAAATAAATCTCTAAGCTTCAAAGGTAACACTTTTCAGTAACAATATAATGATATTTCTACTATATTTAATGAGATTAATGTCATTCCTATATTAATATCTGGGATTAATTATTTCTATTCTCCTCATCAAAGGAATTTGAGATAGGCAGCCTCCTCACATGCACTAGCATGGTTAGGGTTTTCTTCTCCCAGTCACATAGTAGAATAACTCTAAATTATCATACTTATCTTATTACCATACCACTCCCTCCCCTATTATCTCAAATGGCTGAATCTACCAAACTTCCTGAGATTACTATTGAGGGGAAGAGATATATTATCTATGAAGATGCACATGCCCTACTATTCCAGTTCTGATGGTCCACCACAAATTGCTATATATCTAACCTAACAAAGCAAAAGCTCTGGAAACCTTCCCATCAATAATGCTCAGATCAATGAGATTCCTTTCAACAGGTAGCTGAGAAAGAAACTAGACAGCCATTTCTTTATTGCAAGTGTTGTGATGCCATCCAGACTCATTCATCATGGAGTGAACATGGTCCTGATGGGATTACCTAATATCTCAAGTCAGTTGGATGCAGCCAGAATTAAAAATCAAGGAATGGCAATGTCCTAGAAGGACTGGTGAGATCTATATTATCCCTCCCCTAGGTAACACTTTTGGGTAATGCTAATGAGATGATTCCTTTAGAAAATAATGAAGAAACAACCACAACTGGAGTTTATTGCTGCAGACCTTCCACCCTGCACATCTGAAGCCTTTCATGAATAAATACTCCATACCTGTATCTCCCTGAACCTTCCACTCCAATTGATTGAAAACACTGAATTTCAAGTCTTACTGTAGATACTAAAACCTCCAACAGAAATCCTCCATCAAATAAGTCTGCAAGACAACCTCAATCAACACTATACTAAGGACATGGAAGATCTAGGCCTGAAGCTGAAGCAGCAGAGAAAAATATCCCTAGCTGTAGATGCATGGACAAGTATAAATAACCTGGTATTTCTAGGGGTTGTCTGCTACTTCATCAATGATCAATGAGAGTATAAGGAGCAACTAATTGGTTTTGAGGCCTTAATCTGAAGTCATACTGGGGACTACCTGGCAGAAATTCTGCATAATGTCATTCAAAATGACCACTGGGATATTTCATCAAATCTACTTGCTATTACTACTGATAATGCAAAAAACAATTCAACAATGATACAAAGCTTGAAGGAGAGATTGGTTGGATATTAATGGGATGGAGATCAGAGTCATATCCCATGCATTGCTCATGTTATTCAACTGGTAGTGCAGGCACTGGTCAGTGAACTTCACATTGAGGCAGAACACAACATGATAGTCAGCTCATTTGATGAGAGGGATATCCACATGAATGAGAATGTTACATTCTCCTTGACACTTCATAAGGTAATAATATTTGGTCACACTCCTGCTCTATTTGAAGAGAATAAATGCTAATCATGATGTATATTAGATTCATCATATTGTCATTGCAATCAGTATCTCACCAAAACAGAAGCAATGATTCTTTAAGACCCAATGTATAATAACTCCTATCTTGACTACACCCCTTAAGATGATACAGGATGTTAAGACCCAATGGAGTTTAATATATGAAATAGCAGTTCAAGCACTTCAGCTTCAGAATTCAATTGATCACTGGGTGGATGACTTTAGAAGGGAAAAGATTCAATCCTTAAAGCTTTCAGAATCAGAATGGACCCAGCTACAATATATCATTAGTTTACTCTATCCCTTCTATATAATGATCAAGGCAGTTTTGCAGACACAGACACCTATGTTAGCCTGGGCATGGTAGGTGTATAATTATCTATTTAACCACCTTGATACTTGGTTGGCAAAGAGTTATGATGCTACTGGATGGGATCAAGCTATACATAGAGCTATTAAGACAGTAAAGGCAAAGCTCTCCATTTATTACAGCAAGACAGATCAGTAATTTGCAGATTTCTATGCTATTACAGCTGTACTGGATTCATCTCTCCAATTAAATGCATACTCTGATGAAGACTGGACAAAGGAAGAGCATCAGATATATATTGATATTATCAAGTCATTCTACAACAAGCACTATCACCAGTATGAACCTCTGGATGTCAAACCCCTTGACAATGTGGATATGGCAGACAATAATTTCCAGGTAGATAACACTTTTTGATAATGCTGGATCAGGCAAATAGGTATAGTTATACTAATCCCTAGGTATGCACAGGATCTTAATACATTAATTGCCAGTCAAAAGAAGGCTAGACTAGCATCTTGCACAACTGAGTTTGATTGCTACCTTCATGATGGTGTGACCATCATTAAGGATAAGGGAATCCTTGAGGTGTGGGCTGTGATTACACATACCTACCCCACAGTTGCAAAAATGGCTCAAGATGTTCTGGCAATACCCCTGGCCAGTGTGGGAATGGAACAGAAATTCAATTCAAGCCATGATATATGCTACTACCATCAGGGTCAATTACATGGGGACATAATCAAGAAGATGATGATTATGAAGCATGGTAGGGAGAGGGAGATTACAGATAGTTCCCACAAGGAGATCATAATCAAGGAGGAGGATATACTTGCAAGTTAATATTAATGATTTGAGCCTTCTTTGCTTATGAGCATTATCAAATATCATTACCTTATTATATAATCATTCTGGGACCAAACTAGTACTGAAATTCTGGTCATACCTGGTCCTGTTTCTATCACACTTCCCTTAGTCATTTTACATGCTTTATTTCTTAAAAGAGGTCATTTTTCATGCTTCAAACCTACTCATTTAGTCTATTTACCTACATATAATTTATAATTAAGTCATTAAATATGTTCTAAATTCTTGGGGTCATGTTTTATTCCACATATGGGACTAAAACCAAATCAAACCAAACTAAACATGCATGAAAATTTATGGTCCCAGCGGCCAGTCTACTCATCACTAACATTCAATTAAAACTTCAGAAAGTGCATCAAGATCTGTCACAGCTATAGTAGTAGAAAAGTAATAAGAAATGCTGCCATACAGAATAAGCAGGCTGGAGGATGTTACAGATCTATAAATGAGATCTTAATTTACCTGTAAGAGCTACTTCTATATATTACTCTCTGGAATTTCTAAAGACTTATCATCTTTCTGAATTCTAATGAATCATGAAAGTATTGTTCTCCACTTAATTATAACTAAGTCTGTACTCTCATGAGAAATATATGGCATGGTAATTCACACATCTCCCTGTTTATAAGGAATAATCTTCCAGTCAGTCTTGAAATCTCATAAATTTTAATTAGTAAGTATCTATGGGGAGACATCCTGAATAATTCTGCCATTCAGAAACCCCCTTTCATAGAGTTGGTGATTCTACTTAGAGACACAATAATGTATGCTAGGGACCACAGTCATGTAGTTTGTATGATTCTTATTTGTTATACTAATAGACTTTTAAATCATATTCACATCATGATTTTCCTTAGCAAGGTATTAAATGTTGATATTAATATGCTGGAAAAACATGCTATCCTCCTTTCTAATGAACTTGGTATAATAAGGGTAGAAGATGAGCCTTATCTGATGATCCAGGCAAAAAGTGACATACCAGGCATAGTAAACTAGATTCTGATGAATTATTTGCTGGATGATTTCATGGAGTATCATGCAGAGCTATCTCAGTAATTTCTGATTCTTTTACTAATGAAATGAGTATATATCTCATTCATGTGCTATCATCTTTCTAAGTATGTTGTATGCAGTAGGTACATTTCTCACAGTTATCTCTATCTAGAGTCAGAAGAAAATCAGAAGAGATAAAGAGCTATCTGCACTCTAGTCATTTAGTGTAAGGTTCATATTTATACTTTTCAGACTGAGGTTTTTTAATATGCTTGCTCAGTTTAGTAGAGTAATGAAAGGAAGAGTAGTGTACTTCATATGATATATCTAAAGAAGATCCTCTGAGTAGGCAGGGCAGTACTCTTTGTGAAAATAATGAAAAGTGCTATTAGTAGTGTAGATCTAATCAAGATTTCTGCAGCTATTAATGATAGTTTTGAGCCTGGATGTTAAAGCTGCCTGGTTCAAACTCTGAGTTAGTAAATCAATTTTTCCTCCAAGATTAACAGCATAATGATAGTATAAAGGAAAAGAGGATAATAGCTTTACAAGTTAATTTAGAAGCTTGATAAGCTGGCTATTATTTAGTTCCTTCACATTATTGAGCTGAGCTTTCAAAACAGATTTGACATTCTAATAATATATACATCTATAATGATTAATCTTCTGATACTTTTCAATAGCTTCAGCAACATCAGGATCCTCCTTATTAGCACCTTAATTCTCAAGCTCTACTATTTCTTCTGGCAACAGGCTGGTGAAATGGGAGAGGCTGATATTGAATAGGGAGATGACTATTAATAAAACTAATTAGCTAGAGACATATTATAGATAAGAAGTAGATAAAATAGGGCCAGGGTTTTGAGAAGTGCTAGGTAAGAAAGCAGAAGGGAATATGGGAATTAATTCAGAATAGTAGTGATTATTCTGAGGAGGGTGAGGAGAAAGTAGAGGTATTTAGCTAGTTATATGAGAATTATGTGGTGAAGCTGAAGAAGGCTGATGCTGAAGATTTTAAAAGGATGAAGATAAGAAAATTAATAAGTGAGAGTTAGTAGATATAGAAAGAGATAGTAGAGTATTTATAGTAAAAATTCTATCAGAATTAATATAAAGCCTAGCAGCATGAATAGCTTTCATATTCAACTTAGAGCTAATAAAATCTGATCTTGAGGTATTCTCAAGATCTGAAAGCATTAGTTCCTTATGAAGCTTTTTACTCTTCTCAGGATTTTAAGACAACTAAATTTATATTGCCTGGTTGATTCTCTTTACTACAGATAGATAGTTATAATTCCTTATGAAAGTTACTATATATTTATACTATTTATCTTTTTTTAGCATTAGTTAGAATTTATTAGTAATAGTCTTTTCCCAGTATTCTATACAAGTTTTATACCCTTTTAAAGTATAATTTCAGTAAATCCTGACTGTCTCTGCCATGCAATAGATCTTCACTGTTTAGTGGTGAAAGTTAGCTTTAGATATTACTACCTGTCAGACTCTATTCTTCTTCATTCATTCAAAATATGTAGTGATCTCCTCCTCTCTATCTTCATACCTGCTCATAATTAGATTGATGATTTCACACTGGACCTAGTAGTATGAAGCTATATATCTATTAAGAGTATTAATATACTTCTGAATCTCTCTGATGGTTGACAACTTTTTCTTCCCATACTCAATCAAGGTAAGAGAGTTAGTGGGCTTCAGGGTCAGAGCACACAGATTTTGATGATTTGACATTTTACAGGAAGGAAGTAAGAGAAATTATAAATATAGTACTATTATGTATTAGTGTAGGTTGATTCAAAAGTGAGACTAAGATATCTATAATAATGATGAGGGGAAAGTGGAGGGAAATGTAGAGCAGAGTATATTCTTATGATTTTTCAAATATAAGATGTAAAGGTAGTTATAGCTGATAAAATGAGAGAGGGAGAAAGACATACTATCATTTTGATGACTATAAAATAAAAGAGACAAAGAAAACTGCAAAGGAATGTGAAGGTACATCTGGATCCTGACATACTACTCATACTAGTATTTAAACCACAAAGAGACAGCTAATAAAGGAAATAAACTAATAAGTGGATACAGCCAAATAAAGGAAATAAAGAAAGAATGAATAAAATAAGAAAATAAATGTAATAATCAAATGATGACTACAAAACTTTTATTATGAGAAATTAAAGTGTCATGCACAAGCATGCATCTTCTTATCATTGCTGTGCCTAGTACATATTAACTATGCTATACACTCAGAGTGTATCCATCTCTTATGTTAATGCCTCATACTCACTTCTTGCTTAGTCATTTCTTATGTTATCACACAATTATATATATACCTTTACTGAGATTTCTACATATAGAAACCTCAGTAATTAGCTACTTTCCTTCAGATACTCTACCTTTAATCTTAGCTATATCTATATTCAATCTATTCCTCCTATTAAGCTCTTCACATCATCTATTTAGCTTACATTTTCACAGTTTCTAATTACTCTACTTTAAGAGATGGTCTGTTGAGCTAATTTCACATTTCACTATAGCTTCTTCTAAGAAAAATTGAGGCACTTCTGCTACACCTACTACTCAGATAGAAGGACAAAAAATGCCTTCAGCTCAAAGCCTGCCTTTCAGCTGTGAGGGTATCCCTCCTTCAAAGCCTCTCTTGCCCTAATCAGCTATAGAGATCCAGGCTAAGTCTGAATGCCTTATTACTGAGATCACTACCCTTAAGGTGAAATAGGAACTTTAATGCCTCTGAGATGAGCATGCAGCACTCCAAGCAGCTGTGAATAAGCTCTAGACTCAAATCTCTACCCTTAATGAGCTCTAAACTTAAATACCTCCTCATTCTGTGTTGGGAGAGCCTCTTCCCCTCTGACTGAACATGACAAATATAAGATAAACTCAGACATCCACTGGAAATGTATAGCCCCTTCTGGGCTAAGTTCCATTCTGGCAAGAAAAGCTGAACAATCCAGGTATGACTTCATGCAATCCACACAAAGGAGTTGAAAAGTTTCAGGCCTATAGTATGAAGGAGTTAGAGATCTTTACAACAGCTATCATTACTTATCATGCTAGTGACCTAGCCTATTTCAACACAGCAGACCATCAAAAAATCATTGAAGTAGTTACTCATTTTGATGGTGATATCTAAAAGTATTGATATCAGTATACAAGGAGCATGAAAATACTTCCTTCTTGAACCTACTTACTGGACTGGATGCAGAAATAAGTTGCTAACCCAGATAAATTCTTCTGTGACTTAGAAGTGCAATATCTTAAGATGAAATAATAAGAAGTACAAAGTGTGTATGAGTTTGTAGTGATGCTACAGGCAGTGGAAGAACATCTATAATACTTCTATGATAATTATTATAGAAAGAGTTATCTCTATATGAAGGTTCTCCCTGAAGTCCAGCACAAATTCAATAAATATACAGATAAGATGGAAGATATAGACTATAATGCAGTTATGAATAGACTGGTAATTACAGAATAGAACCTCCCAGAATGCATTAAATACATTAAAGAGAAGTCTAAATCTAAGAATAGTCCTTCTTCCACCAATTCAGGAGCTGACAGCACACCATCTCATACAAGAAAATACAAGTAGGATAATCAGAATAAGATCAAGTAAGACTTCTTCAATAAGAAGTGGTGCAACTTCCATAAAGCCTACCTGGGCCATGGCCCATACCACTGAGGAGTGCAAAGCTTGCACCTGGGATGCAGACCCTATATTAAAAAACAATTAAGGCATGCCATTAAGCTTGCAATGGTTGCTCAAACTCTTCCTTAAAGTTAACACAAGAGTCACCTGTCATTTATCATTCTAGTAAAGATTAATACTCCTTTGGGCTTAAAGTAAATCCTTGCCTTAGTAGACTCCAGAGCAGAAGTAAACTTCATCAATAAATTCTGAGTAAAGGTAAATAATTTAGAGCCCACTACATATGACCTGTGCACAGTGGAGGCAGTTGATGGTTACATGGTCAGATCATTTAAAGAGCATAATCTAACTATCAGTACAATTAATCAACTAGATTATGATGTTAGCATTCAGCAACCCTTCCATGCAATCAAGCTTGCCATCTATAATATGATCCTTGGTTTCCCCTGGCTAGTTGAAGTTAATCCACTTATCAATTAGTAAAATGGTGAGTTTATCCTATGGAATGACACACCTGAGTTAAAGTTTGAGAAAATCTCAGCTGAGAAAGCCATGAGTGAGATACTTACTGGGGCTAAAGCCAATTTAGTGACTATCATACTAGCACAAAGTGATGCATTTAAAATTAAAGTGTCAGCCATAACTACAGGTGTATATATAGATCTTCCATCTGATTTATCAGATTATATTGAGTCTTTTGCATATCTTTTCTCAGAACAAGCTACTTCCAGCATACTTGTGCTAATAGGAACTAAATACCATATCAACCTTCAATCTGACACTAATCCTCCCTTTATGCCTATTTATTTTCTCTCCAAAGTCAAGCTTGAAGTACTTCAGAAATTCATAAATGCATCATTAGCTAAAGGATGGATCCAACCTTCTAAGAGCCTAGTAGAAGCACCAATCCTCTTTATATCAAAAAAAGATAGTAGATTATAACTATGTGTTAACTACTGTAGCCTCAACTATATCACAATTAAGAACTAGTACCCCTTACTACTTATTAGTGAGATGTTGGACTACCTATTCAGCACAAAGATTTTTACCAAGATGAATCTGCAGGATGCATACTACTACATACTGATTGCATCCCAGGATTGTTGGAAAACTGCATTTCACACTTAGTATAACCATTTTGAATTTATAGTTATGCTCATGGGCCTCTCAAATGCTCCTGCTACCTTCCAGACATATATTAACAGTGCTCTTTCCAACCTCCTTAACATATATTGTGTAGTCTATCTTGATAATATCCTCATATATTCTAATAATATGGAGGAGCACCAAGAACATGTTCAACAGGTCTTAAAGCACTTAAAGCATACCCACCTATATATGAAGCACAGCAAGTGCAAGTTTGCTATCTAAAAGATCTTTTTTTTCAGTTTCATTGTAGGGCCAGACAGTGTTGAAATAGAATCAGAATAGATTGCCATCATAGTAGAATAACTCATACTAACATCTGTTAAGAAAGTATAATCTTTTCTGGGATTTGCCAACTTCTATAGGCACTTCATCAAAGCTTATTTCTGCATTGCCAGTGCCTTATTCAACCTAACAAAAGGAACCAAAAAAGTTGAGAAGAAACCTACTTTTCTCTGGACAAAGGACACTAAAAGCACATTTTACAAGCTTAAGGAGTGTTTCACTTCAGCACCACTTCTAGTGCATTTTGATCCTGCATGATGCACCTAGATCAAGCCTAATACTTTAATATATGCAGTAGCTGTAATCATATCTCAGCTCCAAGATGACAGTTTATAGTACCCAGTGGCTTACTGATCTCATAAGCTTATTAATGCTGAAATATAATATGATACTCATAATAAGAACTTAAAGCTCTTAGCTATTATTACAGCTTTCAAGCACTAAAGACACTATCTGGAGGAAAGTCAGTATCTAGTGTAAGTCTGATCTGATCATGTAAATCTACAGTACTTTATGATGACTAAAGTGCTTAATAGATGTCAGGCCAGATGGGTAGAGGCACTCAGTGCTTATAATTTTATCTTACTATACTGTCTAGGGAAAAACAACCCTGTAGATAGTCTAAGTTACTGTGCAGATTATAATAATGCATTCCATGGGGAGATCCTCTTATTAATCTTGTAATAAAAGCTATAACACAGCATTGCACTAGACTGGGACTTTAACTCTCATAAAGAACTTTCATCTATTATAAACTGCATTCAGACCTATGACAATGAGTGAGAGGCTTAATTATCACCACTAAATGAGTAAGATGCCCATTCAACAATCAAGCTATCAACTACACCTTTCCTTCACCTGTGCACCACACACTCATCTGATAGCATCAATGACATCCTGTGCTTATCCAGCAACATTAATAGCATCCCATGCTTAGCCTACTATCCCTACATGCCTCATATTATTATCAATAAGATAATAACTATAGACTCTGCCTACTCTGAACTTCCTGAGTCCCTCACCTCTCTGCTCCAGTGCATGTAGAACCTCAACATTGTGGCACAAAAGATTAAGATACAAGTACAGGAAAAAGGAGCATTTGCAGAAGAAAGTATACTATAAACCCTGAAGACAGATGATATCCTCTGAGCTAATGATAGAATGTACATACCTAAAGATCAAGCACTCATCAATGAAATCCTCTATATTAATCACAATGACCCTCAAGGGGGACATTTTAGTATCAAATGGTCCATAGAAAGCATCCAAGATAAATACTTCTAATATGGACTTTCCAAGGATGTTTCAAACTATATTCAAACCTATGATATTTACCAGTGTGTCAAATCTAAGCATCATAGACCTTTTGAAGAAATGAAAATCATATCTATACCCTCTTAATCATTTAAATCTATTATAATGAACTTCATCACTGGCCTTCCAGCTTCAAGCTTTCTCAGACAGACACATGATGTCATATTTGTTCTTTGTGACATCTATATGAAATTCACACTCTATATCCCATGCATGAAGGATATTACTACTGAAGAACTAGCTGAAGTCATATATGCCTGGTTCTATTATACTTATGATGTATCAAAACACCACATCTCCAACTAGAGATCACTTTTTACAAGCTAATATTAGTCAACCTTCTACTATATTATTAGTGCCTGATGCAAACTTTCTACAGCCTTTCACCTTCAAATAGATAGTCAGATAGAATGCTAGAACCAAACTCTAAAGTACTACCTCTACTATTTTATTAATTTCCATCAAAATGACTGAACAAGGTAGCTTCTATTAATACAATTTATCTATAACTTCTCCCAACATAATTCCACTGGTCAAGTACCCACAGAAGTGCTCATAGGATACTGCCTGGAGCTCCAGATTAATGTCAATCATGCACCTCAACCTGTGGCTACTCATGCCATGGATCAGCTAAAATGAATGGCCAAGGCATGCTCTGAGCTTGAAGTTAACCTATAAAAAGTGTGAGATGCACAAAAAGCCTACTATGATTTGAAACACCTTTCTAAGTTCTTTGATGTGGGAGAGTATGTCATCCTTAATGCAAAGAACCTTTAAATGATTCAATCTGTATGAAAACTTGATCACAAGTATGTTGGACCATTCAAAATTCTCCAGAGAATTGAGTCTCAAACTTACTGCCTTAAAATACTCCCATTTTTTTACAGTATACACCCTATTTTTCACATCTCCCTGCTTGAGAAGTATATTCACCAGGATGGAGCCTTACTAAAACCAGGCCCAAACCTTATTGATGGAGAAGAGGAATACAAAGTTGAGATAATATTAAAAACTAGGAAAATAAAGTGAAAAGAAAATGAATATTTTGTCTGCTGACTTAAATGGAGTCCTGCAGGTGACACTTGAGAACTAGAGGAAAATATTAATACCATAGAAGCATTTGAGA
Source organism: Emmonsiellopsis sp. PD_33 (assembly GCA_032988165.1). Classification (NCBI taxonomy): domain Eukaryota; kingdom Fungi; phylum Ascomycota; class Eurotiomycetes; order Onygenales; family Ajellomycetaceae; genus Emmonsiellopsis; species Emmonsiellopsis sp. PD_33. The sequence goes on from JANTQF010000062.1 coordinate 107,861, forward strand.
TATTCCAAGAACAAAAAGCCCAGTAGCAAGAAAATCAAATCACTGGAAAGTGCCTACAGTAGGAATAGAAGCATCTGACAAGATCTAGGCTCATTTTCTGCATCTGAGAAGACTCATGTGCAAATTTTAGCACACAATGAGCTTAGAACTCACTACATCATTAGAAAGCACCAAGAGAAATGAACAGTAAAGTTTCAAAATCATGGAATTTGCTCATAAGCCTTCTTGAATTTAAAAAGAAAAGAAAATACTAACTAGGTGCTTCACATGCATACCCTCATACCTCTTGCACATTTAGTAACTTGCCCACAACAGGAGGCCCATTCTATGATTAAGGTAAGCCTACCTCCTGTCTTGTGAAACAGCAAACCCAACTCTGCTGCTCCAGACACTCAAAATGATAAAGAAAATGCCCTAGTAGCACATTACAAATAAGGACTCAGTCTGAAAACCCTTTGAACTTTTTCTCCTTTTCCTCAATCCCCCCCTAAACCTCCCTATCATCCCCACCCCCTACAGGAATAATAATCCCCATAAGGGGCTGCAGAGTTCTAACCTCCTCAAGCTCTGAGCTCACAGAGTTACATGTCATGTACTTACTATTTCACTCATCACTCAAATCCTCCTTCTTCTCCTTCTTATTCTCTCTTTACTTCTCCTCCTCCTCTTCTTCATCCTCCAGGGCCTCAGAGGCAAGAGATATTACCTTGCAGTGGTAATGTAACTTTCCTCCTATAAAAGCAATGTTATGAGCTTACTTGCAATATACCTTCTTGCAGGAAGCCAATAGCTATTTTATCAGCTACTGAAGTTCCTCCTTCTCTTCCTCCTGAGGAAGGCTTAGCTCCTGAGATAGATATATATGTGCTTGAAGCACTATCAGATGGTCAAATTTGAAAGAGATGAAGAGCTAATCACATGGTTAGCCTTTCAATTTAAGCTTGGGAGACATATGACATGGAAAAAACCACTCTGCACTTGGACTTACTAGCACACAAGGCTTGCACATGCACACACAAGGTACACAATGAATGTGAGCACTTAGGGCCAGGCAACACTACTTGGCAGGGTCCATAGACACCTGTTTCTACTGCTCAAGACAGTGAGTGCAGGAAATCCAGCTATATAAGCTGTTAGTATATTTCCCCAGTCATGTGCACTGTCAGCTTGAAAGACTTACATAAAATCAGGCCAGTAATAAACCTAATGTTAGACTGCAGTGACATGGGATGCAGCACACTTGATAGTGTGAGAAGAAGGTGCAGGTACAGATAATATAGCACAAAAATTAATATTAATGAAGAAATAATTAAAAAAAGTAATAAAACAGTGTGGGCAGCAGCAGGCTTCTGAACACAAGGAGTATTTTAAGGGTTATAGAAGAAGAAAAAGTGGGAGAAACTCTAACTTGAAGAAGTGTGCTTCTTATACTCCTCTATAGCAATGAATTAACATAATATCTAAATTAGGATTCCCCTGGAGCCCCAGACAACAAAGTATTTACATAATATGCTTCTAGTAACAATATGCTTGCACAATCAGCCTGCAGCTTATGCAGACATGCACAACTCATAACTGCCTCACAGTGTATATATAAGATGCTCTGAGCTCAGCCAACATAAATAAGACATCTCAGGGCTTATGCATCTGAATAACACTATGAAACTGACCTACACCACTCCATGCTACCTCCAAAAGAGGCTACTACTCATAAGCATAATGATACTAAATCACTGAGGACAGTAATATAAGAAAAGGGGGGGCAATTATTATGTGCAAGTGTGTGCCTCCTTATCATCACCACACCTAGCACATATCAACTATACTATATGCCTGGAGTGTATTCATCTCTTATATCAATGCCCCATGCTCACTCCTTACTTAGTCATTTCTTATGTTATCACACAATTATATATATACCTTCACTGAGGTTCCTACATATAGAAACCTCAGTAATTAGCTACTTTCCTTCAAGTACCCTACCTTCAACCTTAGCTATATCTATATTCAATCTATTCCTCCTATTGAGCTCTTCACATTGTCTATTTAGCCTACACCCTCACATAAAGACTACAAAGTATTCTCTCCTCCACCCACATCTTCTTTCTTTTTACTGTTATTCTCCACTGAATCTATATTATTCAACACTGCCAGCATTTGATCATTATGAAGGTAAAATTTCTTTATCTAGTTACCTACAGTGGTGCTGTGGAACAGTATGCTATTTAGTTCTTCAAAATGGTAAGTATCTTTCTTGTGGTTCACTTCTTGTACATGATATAGACTTAATCATTGAAAGTTAAGTTTAATGGAATAAGATGTCTCTATTTTAGTGTCATACAGAAGGATAAGATCTTCTATCTGAACTAAATTGCACACTAACCACTTAATTTCATTAAATAGATCCTGATTTTTCTCTCATGTGTGCTGTAGGTGAAAGGCTGCTTCCTCTAGATTCTTATTCTATTTCTTTAACTGTTAAATCCACATGTATATCAAGTTGACATGAGAGTAAATAGTATGCTATAGAAGTATTTACCATGTTAGTATCTCAAACTCAACAGGAAGGATAGCATCATAGCTATATTACAGATAGAATGATATCTCATCTGTTGACTATTAAATGAAGATATAATTTACTCATAATATTAAGTAGAAATGATTAATCTAATTTCTCTTATCTACAGCAAGTTTTACTAGTGCATCTGAAATAAAGTGATAACTACATTCAATCATGCTATTTACTTTCACATTGTATGGTGAAATTATTATTTACCTGATATAATACTTGATGGTGAGAATTCTGATTCACTTCTGATTTTCTGATCTACCATCATAAATCATTTCTTAGAAACAATCATATCAGTATATAATATTCTTATAAATGAATTGCACTATATGTTCAGCCTTAGTATGTGTAAGAGGCTAGCTTTTAACCTAGCTAGTAAGGTCATTCTGAGTAATAACTGCACATAATTTCCCCTGATTCTTTAGAAACTTAATGATATTAATACACCACTTATCCTATAGATAGTTATAGTGAGTCAGATATAGAGATTCCTTGAGGTAGTTATTTTTCTAAAATTAACACTTACAGCATCTTTTGTAGTATGTCTTGACCTCACTAAACAAGCCTTCTCACTAATATTACTAAGAGACCTTGTAGTTGATTGCCTTGTGGCCTTTATAATCAGACTTGTCATGCATTTAAGTAATGATTTTCTTCTGTTCATCCAGATCATCTACCATGTGCTTTAGTAGAATCTCTTTGCCTAACTGGTGAAATAAATGTTGCCCATGCACCACATAGTTCAATGCATGTTTGTACTATTTTAGGAAGATCTTATGAGGAATATTATTAGGTCATTTCAGGGTAATGAGGTATCTAATGATTGATTCACTGTGATTAGAATAGAAGAGTAAAAGAACATGAGATTCTTTACTATCAGTATCATCAGAAACTTCAAAGTTAGGAATAGTAGTAGAAGTCATACTAATATAATTAAGTTCTATCTTAATAAATTTATTGATATCCTGATCCTCAGACACCTTACTATTAGTAGGTAGTCATTGAGAAAGATTATCAGCAGTGCTATAAATTTGATCAGAAATGTAACAAACATCAAAATTGAACATCTAAATCCATGCAAGTCAGTTAGTTATTAGAGCACCAGAAAGATCAGTAGCTGTCCAGTTGAGTTAAGCAATCAAAATTTTTATATTAGTTTTAAGAATGAAGTGAATATTATATAGGTAATATTAGCATTTCTTTAGCATTTTAAGGACAGCTTGACATTCTTATTTTCTTGTATCATATTTTGCTTCCACTGGGCTTCAGATTCTACTTTCATACTGGCAGGGATGAAGCTTCTTGTTCCCAACATCTTACTGACTCAGTATTCCTCCCCAGTCATACTTACTGACATTGATTGCAATCATGATATCCTCAGTGCCTTTAGAATAATCAATGTAGTGTAGAGTAGGAATAGTCATTAGTGCCATCTTCAGGACTAACATGACATTTGATTGCTTGGGTTTCCAGAGGAAAAAGATGTTTTTCTTGAATAGCAAATAGATTGGGTTAGAAATGAGGGTAAAGTTTGAGATTCAGATGTAATAATACATATAAACACTGATGAAGGTATGAGCTTTAGAGATCTCAGTTAGTTCAGATCACTCAATAATTTTAATAATTTTAGTGGCCTTAGAGTAATACCCATTAGTATTGATAATATATCTAATAAGAATCATACTGAAGCAGCTGAACTCAGATTTTGCAACCTAAATGCATGTGTTTGAGAGCTCAATACTAATCAGGATCTGATCCAGATTTTAAAGATACTTCAAAATAAACTGGTAAATTTCTGATATGACCTCTTCATTGTTGTACTGAGATTATGGACCCTTCATACCAATATTATCCATGAAATTATCTGCCTGGTAGGGAATGTTTGAATGGAGAATGTAAGCTATGACTTAGCAGAAGATAACAATAGAATTTGTAGCACTCTATGGTAATATTATCTGGCAAAGAAGGCTGATTAGAGTTTAGAAGGCAGTCATGTTGTGGCTATTCTCATGCAAAATGATCTGGTCATATCTGGAAAAGAAATTCATCATACTGATGATGACTTGCCTAGTAAAATCTTCTACAAAAGCATTAGCACTAGGAGGGATATAGGCATTCTGAATCATAATAGCATTCATATCCATGCAGGTATTGATGATTCAGTATTTCCCAGACTCCTTCTTCTTGATAAGAAATTATTTATTCTAATATGAACTGTGATAATATTTAAAGATACTAGAATCAACTTACTTATAAAGCATTTTTATGACTGTCAGCAGCAATTTTCAAGGAATAGAAAACCTAGAGGCCTACCATGCTTTATACTTAATAGTATGAATCTTAATTGGTGGAGAGACCTCTTCAGCTAGTTTTCTATAATCACTAAAGCTCTATGCTAATATTTTCTCCTATCTAAGCAGGATTTTGATCAGCAGCTCATACTCCTAGAGCATTAAGATTGATTCAATTCAAAGCTTTTCTATTCTATTAGGTGTGAGGCAAGAGCTGTGCAGGCAATCTAAGAAACAAGGCATGATTAGGTGATTATAAGGTGAAGGTAAATCCTTTGCAGATTTAATATTATCTTAATATTATTTCTAATAAATCTCTCTCCATTGATCTGTCCCATCAGATGTCTCTCCATCTATCACTAGTATATTAAGGGGCTGAATCTTATCCACCTTCTACTTGTACAGTGTGATGATAATTGAGTAGCAAGATTGAGGAGAAGGCTCAGTAGAATTATAGAGAGAAAGATTGTATAGTTACATGCCACAAACTTGATGAATTTTAGAGATAGAGTGCTGCAAGAAAGGAAATATAGCACATGAGAATGACTGAAAGCACTATTATAGAATAGCAGGAATATATAGTAGAGATTTCTGAGGTAATTAAATAGTAACCTCTGATTGGCTGGAGGTATTTATCAGCCCTGGGCTGGGAAATTATAATTAACTGGATTTTCTCTCATTACTCTTATATGGCAGAATTTCTACCCCACTATCTACTATATTAATGCTGCTGACTCTGACTTCATCTCTTTACTCATTACTACTATTATGAAGATCAGTCAGACTCAGCACCTTTAATTTAAAGACTAATGCTTGCTGTAAAGATTATCCAGCTACCTGTCATCATAGTCCTCTAGAGAATAGCTGAGGAAGGAGACCTGGTTAGTTTTATTATCTAGGTTGAAAACTGTGATAGTAATGCCACTCACATTATCTGTCTGTCACACTAACTAAGTCATATTTTCATAGGGGTGGTCTAGAATGCACTCATGAGAACCATACTCTAGAATGAAGAAGGTTTGAGGCATAAATATAGATTCAATATAAATTAGGATATTCTTATAAATTCTAATGATATCATTGTACTAATTACTAGCATTAAGAATTAGCTTAAGAGCATCTTTCTGAATGATCAGACTAAGACTCAAGATAGTACTCTTCATCATGTAGTTGATCTCTGCCCTGCCATTAAATATAGCTTTAATCTGACCCTTTCTGATGCTAATAGAAAACTTGATATGACTAATGGATATCAGGTTCCACTAAGAATTATATTCTGAGATATGGTAGAAAGGCTGAACAAAGAAGACTCTAGTAGATTCTTCCTTAATTATATGCTATTAAACTTCAACTGGAAGATTCTGAAAGAATGTCTGTTGTAACTGAGTAAAGTAGGTTATAATATTTTTGAGCTAAATTCTGATGATCTTTTAACACATAATTTTCTCAAAGACTATCTGAATTGTAGTAGCATGGTTCTTCTTATCTCTTATTTTAGTAGATAGTTTTGACCCTTTAGGCTTTTTAGAATAATAGAGGATAATTTTCTTCTGAATCTCAGACACTTTGATTATCTCAGCATTAGATACAGCTTTATCAATCAGCTGAGTTGGCATTTCTTTCTGAAGTTAGCTATTAAGAAGGATCTGTGATTCATTAGGATTAGGCAAAGATGAGATGATGTCCTCAGCAAATAAAACCAATTTTTAAGAGTTATTTAAATAGTAACTAGCCCTTTGAGAATGGGTGAAAAATAGGGCTTTCTCCTTTTCAATTCAGTTAGAGAGTATAGATTAATTCTTATTAGCAGCTGATTCTTTATTCTTACTATTTCCTATAATAGTCTGAGCAACCATCATACTAGTAACCTTTTTTACTTTACTATCTGAGTTACCTTCTTCTGCACTGCTTTTAAACCTAACATCACATATGCTAATAAAATTGACTACAGATAATAAGCTATTGTCAGAGGAAATAAGGATGCTACCATCATTGCAGAGTTTTACTACTAATGAAATAATAGGAGGTATGAATCTTTACTTAAGAGTATATTTGATAATAATGATGTGTGATTCATATTAATTCATATTGATCTTTAAACTGTACTACATCACATATTCATCAAAGTATTTACTTATTCTATTTTAATGGATCTTTCCCTGGTTAATCAGCTCATCAATTTGAAGATACTAAGGGAGCATATAAGAGGAGTCATCATAACCCTAACAGGCATGAGAAGAATAATCATATTATGACATACTTTCAGATTAAAATTGATATGAACTGCCAGGGTCATGCTACATCTTATAATAGGAAATATTTACAAGATTTTAAGCAGGATTAATAGATCTCTAGTGGGTAAGAATGCATGGCATCACAGCTGATTATTACATATTCTCCTGCTGTTGGAAATTTATAATGGCTAGTAACAACACATTTATCTAGTTAACAAGAGATTCAAGCAAGCTATCATTTGAATTCCTTGGAGCTAAATCAGAAGAAGCAGGTAGTGCAGAGGAGGCCACTTAAAGTCTCAGCACAGTCAGGGTAAATGAATTGAAGATAGATTGAGCAGGAGGCAGCTGAGTAGGCAGTATCATATAAGAACTTAGATCAAGTGTAATCATCTGAATTATCTTTTCCTTAACTTTCTGAGATTCAGCTGTAGCTTTGCAAATCTTTGAAATCTTCCACTCAGATGGGTTATTTTGATTAAACCTAGCCTTATGAAAAGCCTTCTTGCAAACTCCATCAGGCAGGCCTTGTAAGAACAACTGGCAGGCAAGAGATTCCTAGATTTCATTCTGACTAATTAGTAGCTCAGTAATGGCACAGAATTAACAGTAGAAAGTAAGAATGTCTTGGCTGAAAGATTATTTAAAATTAGATAGAGTATTCAGATAGATTTGATTATATATCTACTGATGAGTATCATCCTGTCAGAACTCTAATATCAACCTGATCTTAACTTTTATCCAGATTTGTAGGTCTTTCATCAGCTAATCCACATGACCTTACAGTTCTATAGAGTAATAATTGTATAATACTATTAAGATTTCATTCTCAGGAACATGGTGCAGCTTCAGCACAGCATTGAACTGGTTAATGAACTAAGTGATATTCTTTCCATTAAAAGAGGGGGCTCCAAGGGATTTAGAAACCAACATGAGCATGACAAGCTACTGATAAACTATTTTACTTTTAGGAGGTAAAGTACTACTAGGTGTAGGTAGGCCTGATGAGGAATTGGTAGAGCTGAACATTTTCTTACTGTTGATCTTGATTTTTGATAGTAGAGCTGATGTTTTTTCTGACTGAGTTTGATGATGTGCAATGAAGTCCAACTGAGTGTGCTTAGAAGACATATATTAATAGAGAAATAAATAGATAAGTGACTCTTATTTATAAATGAGAAATAGGTTGATAATAGTGGTAATATCTATATCTTTTTGCAGGTAGAAGTTCAGGAACTTAAGGAAGAGAAGGAACTATAAGATCTACTGCAGATTTTTCTTCTCACTAGAGTCTACATTTATTGAGGAATGGCTTGATGGATTTGATAGTTCAGTAGGTCCATTCTTTAAAGTTTTCTTCTGATAGTATTACCATTGGTGCAGCTGCAAGGCTGCAGGCCTGCTTCAACCAAATGGGCCTATCACAAACTGAAATAAGAGAATTGTATTGAGTAGTATACTCAATAAAAGAAAAGAAAAAAGAGGAAAGAAACTCAGTATAATTATTTATATCAATGCTGCTATCTATTCATTCATTCATATTTCTAATTGTGTGCACCAATGAAGTGGGGACAAGGTGTGCACATCAGATGGCACTGAACAGAGCAGTAGTAAACACAAGAAAAGAATTAATATTGATGTTGAAGCAGAGGAATGTATTAGCAATCTATAGTATAAAATAACATAGTAATAGAATGATAAGATGACACTCAAAAGAAATAAAAGATCTATCTCAAAGAAGCATATACATGCATGAGAAATCCACAAATAAATAGATGAAGTCTCACAATGAAAGGAAAATATCTATTTTCATGGCTGTGCTTGGCAGTGAAAAGTCTTAGTAAAAAATTGATCCAACCTGATGGTAGATCCCCATCATAGTACTAACATAAATATAACCTAAATCTACATGTTATTCTACTAGAGTCTTGATGATAGATGAGATTTCACTATTTATGAGAGTTAGACTATCTGAATTTATAGTAGCTGCAGTGAGCCTAATTTTCAGATTGGAATATTTATATAATTTAACCATATATAATATTACTCTACATGGGTGGTTGAGATCCTCCTCAGAGTCATATTCTATAACCTTATAGATATTTTCTTGACCAGAAGTTTGAACTATGTGAAAAATAATACTATTTAATGCTTTGCAAATGAAATATAAAGATATAGTGATAGAGAGTTTAAATTTGAAGCCTTGATCCTTCATCATAGTAAATAAAAGAAGATTAATAGTTAGTTCTAAAGTGTAATAAACATTCTTAATAGTGACATTTTACTATGTAAAAGCTCTATATCTCCTCATGTTCTCCTGCTCATACTTCTTAGCTTAGATTAGTCAGCCCAACTAATGATATCTACATCACAGAGCTTCCAGAGACTTAGAAGAATCAAGCTTTTTACTATGATATTAATGATGCACAGTATTCTTATTACAATTAGTAACATGTCTTGAGTTTCAATGGGTTATCCAAAGAAATGAATCTAATCCTCTGTGAGCCCCCACTGAGAAACCTACCCCTCATCTTTGATAATAGACTCTATAGGATGTCTGCAAGCCTTACAGTTGAAACCATCTGACTAGCCTACCACCTAACCTCATATATAACTAATGATGGTCCTTATATTTACATAGTGAGCTAAGATGTTCTTCAAGTAGTTAAGTATATAATCTCCACTGTGGAATACCTAGAGGCCTCATTGAAGTTAAATACTTTACTTGCAAGCTAAGTCTGAACTTGCAGTACTAATATAAGAATGAAGAGTTAAGATGCAGTGGAACTTTCAGCATATCTAGTAGATTAAATGATTGATAAAGTATCTTTTTAAAGTAACATTAAATGATTTATATATAGTATAAAATCACTACTGAAGGATTCTGACTGCTTAGCTTTCATATAGTTATATATACCTCTTATACTCTCATCTGAGTCCTCTAAATCATCACAACAGCCCTTGATTCTATTCTTAACTGAGCAAATAATAATAAACAAGTAGACAACAGCTTTAGAGACAGAAGCTCTAATGGATAATTCAGAAGGAACTATAATAAATATAGTGATAAATACTCTATATTCTTCTAGTACTTACTTTAAGATCATTTAGAAGCTAAATTCAATTACTTATTTAAGTAACTCATAACTTAGACTTCTAATATAGAATACTAGGACATTCATAACTACCTTAAAGTTAGCTTAGAATTCAAAATAAATAAACTCAATTTCTTACTCTTTTTTTCCTCTTTCTTCTGTATCTCTCTCATCTTTCTTTTTACCCTCATTCATAATATCAAACATGAGATTTACTGTTCAAAATGCTAATGATGACACTCAACTAATAGAAGTTTTATAATGTTAGAGTTCATTCTCTATAGAGTGCAGATAAGTCTAAGTTAAGTTGATTATATATACTTTCAAGTTGAGTTACTCACAAATCTATAACCTTTTGAGCTAAGTCCAAGCTAAATATATATTCAACTCAACTCAATCTAAGTTGTCAATGAGAACTCTCAAGCCAAATATTTATTAAATAACATCCAGAATCAATTCAAATAATTCCAAGTTAACTTGAGTTAGTATATGGGGATTATTTTCATTATATTCTAACTAGTAATCATCCTATCAAACATTCATATTAAAATTTAAAAATTCTAATACTAATAATCAATCTTCCTTTTTCTTCTGAAAATGCCCTTTTATACTCTATAGTGTCTTAGACTTTCTATCTCTTTTTCTCCTCTCTTTTTTCATAGATAGCTTCTCATTCTCACTATTATCCTTCTCTCTCTCATATTTCTCACTAGTCTCTTGATCCTCACTATTTCTCTGCTCCTCAACTACCAGAAAGACCTCAGCACTATCACATAAGATATCAATTATTTCATTAATCACTGAATTTAAACCTACTTCACTACCTTTCATACTCTCATTAATTTAAGCATTTAAATCTCCTTTACTGATCATATTACCCATCACACCATCTACAACATACTTTATCTTAAATGTAAGTTATTATTCACACATTACATTCTACATATTATTACTCATAACATCCTCTATCTCATCACTACATTATTATTCACAGATCACAGCCTCATCATATATAAATTATATAGTATTCTTTATCTTATCTTCTAGTTTTCCTCTGCACTTTATAGTCTCCATCTCATTCTTCACAACATTCTCTATATTCTTATTAGAAGGTTATCTCTAGACAATCATTATCATTATAATACTCTCAGGCTCACAAGGTTGTTATCTGTGGACAACATTTTACTCACACTATGATTTTCAAGTCTTCTTAAGGGTATCCCTCAGTACAAGTAATATTAGTATCCTACTGATTTTCTTGTAGAGCTCTTTCCCCCACATCAATAAATTAGATATCTTAAGATTTAAAGTAGCTAGATTCCTCTATTCTGATTAGTCTTTCCCTCACCCCATGAGAACATTCAAATAATTGATAGCTCTCTCTACCAATTCATCTATCTAGCCTATCTGGCCACCTAATTGTGCAGAGATGTCAGAGATTACTTTTCTCATAAAATTTGCACATCAGTATCATTGAAATGTATGATTAATAGTTAGTACCTATATATAAATATCTCTTTTCTGACCCAGGCAATGCATGCATGCTATAGTTTGAAACATCATATTCAAATTATGTAGTAACTCAATCAAAATCATTGTCTGACACCTACTTAGCTATAGGTTAGCACTAAATCCCCCCACATAATTAGTCATAATTAACACTTTGGTCCTCCTCAACTCCTCATTATTAAAGTTATTAATAATCACATCTTATTTTTTCTATATTATACTTCCCCTTAATCATATTATCTCCATACTAAAATTAGAGCACATCATGGATGCTAGCCACACAGTATTTAGTTCATAAGTAAATAATGCTACCTTTTCCTTGCTAATCTCACACATTTTATATAACACTTTTATTAAATAACAAGCAATAGGAGACATACACATCAACTCTATATGCCTGTTAAAACAAGTTAATGAAATGACATAATAGTAGGTATCAGCTAGATAATAATAATATAGAAAGAACAACAGCCCAAAATCTAGCTAGAAAGTCAAGTTTTTGAGAGTAATTACTCTTATCTTCTTTAACCCTATATATTTATGAAACTCTAAGATTTTTGAAAATAGCAATGTAACCTGCAAAGCACATACTCTTATACTGTTCTGAATGGGAATATTAGTACTATTATTAAATATACTCAGTATTAATAATTGTTTTATATATTTAAGGTGAAATGTATAATACTCAAGTTACTTCTGTGAGCTCATTTGGAGCATCACAGTATTGATGTGTTTTAGAGGAATGATCTTCCCAATCCACTAACCATTAATCACAGTCTGTTATAATTTTTAAATTAGTATTATTTTCAAAAGCTTCAGAATAACAACAGCTACAGTGTCAGGTTCTATGTGTCTGTTAGTTGAAAGTCACTATATGTAAAGTGGATTAAATAGTTCTAATTTCTCTTCCTCTGATGACACTGATTGAAACTTATTAATAGTTAGGCACTTAAGAAACTTCTTGAGATCTGGATAATGCATCTAGAGGTCAGTCAGATAAAATAAATGCATATAGCTATAGAAATTACAAGTCTTATTTAACAGTGAGGTAGCTGACACCATCTAGAGAAAGTCCAGCTTAAATAACTTCACTATGCATAAAATCCCAGAGGATAGATGATAGAGGTAATGCCTCTCATCAATAATCACTCTATACATATAACCTGGGAATTTCAAATAGTATGTGGTAATATACTTATTTTATGTAGTTATCTCTTCAATTAGTAGTAGATCTTCAGTTTCAGGGGCAGTAAGGCAGAAGTTCTTATTATTCACAGATAAAGAGTTAAATGTTAATAACTTATTATCTATAAATAATAAGAACTTATTATTAATAATCTTCTATTTCTTATATATTTCCTTTTATTCTAAATGTAAATCTATAGAAAGAACATTCAATTCATTATTATTTATTATAATATCTCACTTCTTTATCATCTTGGCCTCAATAAAATACTTTCAGAATATAAAATGCAATATGACAAACACCATCCAATCAGAATCAGTAGTTTTATACTTATAGAGCTGAGATTTCTCTAGATGTATTAATGCCTCTATCATTGCTATCTTCAAGATGTAATGTGAAGAGAATATTAAATTATTTCCACAGTAAAATAATTCTATAAATTATAAAGATAATGAATGCAGAAAAAATCTACTATAATTACTTTACTATAATTAAGTAGTAACTGGCAGAATCATTATAATAGTCAGCCTGGCTAGTTCTTTGCCATTCAGAACACTAACATCTCATACCTTCAAAATAAAAGATAATATGATTAATATCTTTCTGAGACCTATAATGTCTGCTAGAATTCTAATGTATAGAGCTAGCTTATCATCTTAAATCTTTTAAAAACTTTTACTTTTCATCTCAAATATCACTATCACACTATTAACCTGATGAGGATGCAGCTTTACAGACTATAATATATTTAAAGTTAACATTTAATTTTCCTCTATACTTAACATCATTAACATATTGGTAATCATAGATGTGTTATAGCAGACATGAGATAACTCTCTTATTATTGCATAATTAACTTTATTATATGCATATGGTGTCTTAATTACCTTCTTATTCATTATATTATTCATTATGATCTTAATGATATTCAACACTTTCTAATCTAAATTTTGTAGAGATAATGAGCTTTTCATCTAATAGTCCTCCTTAGTCATTGTGTGCTTGATTGCATACATATATAGCTCACACTTTTAGTGGTGTGTTATTAGTGCAAGTTTCACTTGTGAGTTCATTTTGAATATATTCTCCTCAGACTTATTATCCTCAGATAATAAATTAATTATCTTAAGAGAGTTAGTTGCATCATCAACTCTCTCTTCATTATTAAAGGGTAAATCTCAGTCAAAACTGAGATTATCTGCATTATTTAAAGCCTTAATGAGTCCTTGCACAGAGTTATCCTGTTTCTTGGGGAGAAACTCATTAATATATGTTACTAGCTTGACTGTATTGTTTTAAACTCAAGTTTTATTTAATATTACTAATTACTTGTTTTACTTTTATTCTACATGAATATAAATCTAACAACATAAAAGTATATAGACCCTATGAAAATCCTTCAAGTTTGATAATATAGCCTTAGCTTCAATATTCAGCACATAGCAATGAAAGAACTGGTCTTCATTCTGATTGAGTACATGAAGATAGATATTAATGATTGTTAGAAATGCATAGTATTTCATAATATTTATTTTAATGATATTAAATAAGTTTTAAACTATCTACTAGTTAATTTTCATTATTGAGAAGACTAAGATTTATATAACATCTGGTATCATGTGAATTAACTCAAAAAACTTTAGTAGAGATAGCATTATAGGGTCTTTCACTCCTTATTTTATTAATCCTGATAGGGTCATCCAGCTGTTCCCATGCAGTGCAACATACTCCTCAAATAATAATTAATTTTTTGTGAAGAGTAAATAAAGAGTATTTATATTAGAATAGTTCTTCAAGTAACCAGCTATAAATCCTTAATCTCTGTAAAATTCAGTGCATTTAAGTTCAAACTCAAAGCAGTAAATCCCTTTCAGAAGGAAATCACAGGCTCACTTAACATCTTTAGTAGTAATTATTATCTTAGCTTTCTTCTTTCTTAGTACTCTTTTGCCTGCATTTTCATTGAGCTGCATAGTGGATGTCTTCTAAGTTATTATCATTTTAGATGCTGAAATAGAGACTTGTTAGATGTTGACTCCTTCAAGAGGTAGAAATAACTGACCTGTGTCAGGAAGCTTTAGATTTATATTAGAAGGCTTTAGATTTATATTAGGAGACTTTAGAGGATTCATTATTTAAGACTGATATTTAAAATAGTTAGTTAATATTTATTTCAAGAGGCAGTTCATTAAGAGAGGTTATTATTTATAAATAATAATTACATTAAAAATGTAGTTATCTGTGAATAATAATATAGAGATGTCCAGTATAAAATGTTATCTGCAGATAATAGATGTAGTAAAAATATTACTCTAGTAGTAATATCAGTGTCTCTATATATCTAATCCCTACAGTTTATTGAGATTGCAAAGGGTTCTGAGATTGAAGTTATTATTTATATCCAATAAAAATTTACTATTAGTTTAGAGTTAAATGCTTACCTAAAGGGTAAAGTGAAGAGCATTATGAAGGATCAAGAATATAGTAGAGGACACTAGATAGATAGTTTCATTAGTAACTTTATTTACCAGCTAAAATACATGAGAAACTAAGAGATTAGAGAAGGCTACTTACTCTCTTTGCTCATGCAATCTCATGGAATCCACTGTCCATAACTAATAGGCATGGCAAAGTGAGTTTATCATGCAGCTAAAACTGGCTCATGTAAAGCTTATTTTACCAAGTCATATCACAACTAGCTCAGTTCCCTGACAGCAAAGTGAGGGAGAGTATTAAATGTAACAGAACTGTTGAGAAGAGGAAAGTATATTAACTAATATAAATATAAAAACTTATCTATTAGAGATGAGCATATAGATGTTAGCAACTTAACAGTAAGAATATTATAGAGTGTAAGAGTAAGAAGAGAAAGAAAGAGATCTTTAACTCTTAAGACTCAGTCTAACTCAATTTAGTATAGTAATATAAATAAGAAATACAGCTAGATCTAATAGAGTTAGTTTACTAAGAAACTTTATATTCCTCATTTAGAGATAATAAGCTCTAGTTGCATTCTTATCATATTTAGAATAGTCTGATTTATCTTTATCTATAAATAATAAAGCTATCTAATTAGTCTCATGTTGCTTTCAGTACTTATCTCCTCAATCAATAATAAGTATATTTTAGTGTCCTTTTTCTGCTAGAGTGCAGACAAGGCTGAGTAATTCCAAGTCAAAAACTTGACTTGGACTTGAAATTATTCACCTCAATTTGCCCCAAGCACCTGCCATTATGACTTGGCTTAACTCACACTGTGTATTTCTTCAACTTGAGTAATCTCCAAATTACTTGGAGAATCAGAACCTTCAGGTAAATTTCCCAATTAGATTAGCCTGAACAGTCATGTGACATTTATGCCCTGAATATCTGTTGCACATTTTTTTAATGCATTACTCTTATATATTGAAAAAGTAAATAGCTGCAAATCAAAAACCAAAAACTGCATTCTATAACCTAGTGTCTGTATATATATAATGAAGTAGATCATCTTAACTAACCCCCCTTTCTATCTTAATATATATTGTTGTTCATGGATAATAATATTAATTACTGCTCTTCTTGTTCAGCACAATATCTGATGCCCTCTTCTTTTATATGTTCTGTAGCCACTGGTTGCCTTGTTTTTTCACAGCCTCTACTTCACACCTCTCAGCTGCTTCTCTTCACAATTCTTTTCCTAAGAAATTCAGGCCATCAAACACTCAAGATCCTCTTTCACATACAGGCTGGCTTAAACTGAGTGAACTTCAGAGGGTTAATGTATCACCAGGAAGATGTTAGGGTGCTAATGCATTACTGGGGAGACATCAAGGGGTTGATGCATTATTAGGGAGTGTGGAAGTCACTAGATATCTAGTTGCTATAGGTTGCCTTGATGTGGAACTATCATTTAATCTGGTTGAAATTCATTTTGGTGAAGGCTCTTGATCTTTATTATTTTGTTACTACCTTCTCCTTGAATTGTCTGAAACTACATCATCTTCAGACTCATCATCTTCAGCACTTTATGACATATTAATATCAGTACCTTCATCCTCTGTATCACTAATTACATCTACCTTACTCAAGGCCAAGTTATTATTCTCCTCATCTTCATCAAACTCATCATCTATTACCTCATCCTCTTCAGCCAACTTGCTCTTCTTCTCACTCAGGGTGATTCAATCTAAGCACATCTTCAGCATCAGAGTCCACAAGGTTGATGGCTTAAGATGACTGTAGTAGTAATAATAGATATTATGAGCTACATTGAAGAGTCATTCTACACCAACAGTTAAACTAGGTACTGAAAGATAGTCTTAAACCATCTGTGCTAGAATAGGATACTGTGAATGATGTTCCTTCCAGTACAGCAAGTAGTTATATTTCTCACTTGGCCCTATACTAATATTTAGTACATCACATGAATATGAATAGATACCCCATGCATGAGAGTAGTAAACTAATCTTGGTTTAGATACTTCTTTACCTCATTCCTCCCACTGGCTCCAGCCAAGGCAGTGCTGTTGGGCACATTACTGAAGACTAAGTCAAAAAGATTATTTGATTGCCTCATTTATTGCCTAGGCTGCTGTTGTGATGTGTCTTTACCAGACAATTTGAACATATATTTATTGTACACTTCTTGGAAATGATTTTAGTACTTTTCTTACCATTTATAGTCATTATTATCTCAACTTTCTTGACTGAAGAGCTTTAATTTCTGATTTGGAGATAGAATTATTGTAATAGCATAGAGATACTCATGCTTCTTTTTCATGTCTGTGTAGTATTTAACCAACTTCTTATGGCATTTACACAAGGCATCATACATTAAGTGCTTCCAGTGCAAACACTTTCTCTCCAATGCCACTTTGTAATGGTCAATATGATTGAACAGGTTCTCATACAGCTAGAGTACTATAGGGAGGGTCAGGATTATTACTATAGAAAGTACAGTCATATATTTAGCAAAAGATTTTATGAGCTCAATTAAATACTCAACTGACTACCACTCATTCCTGTCTAGCCTAAATTCAGCTTGTCAATTGATATCTCCAACATACCTATCTATATAGACTCTGAGTCTAAGTGTGTGACATAGCATATGAAAAGTTGAATTCCATTAAGTAGTCACATTCATCATTAGTAACTTTGGCACTTCACCTATCCCATTCATACCAGACTGTTGGATATCACAAAATACTTATTTGCACTGTAGACTCACATTGACATATCAAGTTAATAGATAGATCTAGTGAAACAGAGTCAGCAGCAATCATTCAGTGTTATTGTCCACAGACAATAAAAATGTAGTAGAAAATCACATTGTCTGTAAATAACATTTCAAAGTAACAGCAAGCTCATCTTTGTCAGTATCTGAGGGATACTCTGCATCTATATGAGGTTAGATAATATAGAATCATCTCAATCCTGAGTTATTCTATCATTTTCTAAGTCAACCTTCATTGAGTCTAGAAGTTCCTTCATGACCAGCTGAATTACATGAGCCAGGCATGAAATCTTAATATATTACTCAATGTGTGTTAATGAATTCAGTGTTCATATTGCTGTGTTCAGACTTGCAATAAGTGTTGTATTATTACTCACATTGTCTGTTATCACACTAAATATTTACTCCTTAATACCATACATCTTCATAATGTTCATTGTAATATCAGATAGCTCTCTCCTACTGTGCCCAGTTTCAATGTGTTTAAATCTCAGTATGAGTTCCTGGAACTTCTAATTGCAGTTAATAAAGTATACTGCCACTACCATAAATGCATCATTGAATGGGCTGGTCCAGCCATCAAGGGCAAGGGAGACATAACCCTCAGCAGATATACAATTAAGAATCTATTAGAAGCCCTCTTTCATAAGCTTGTCAGCAATCTTTGGGATATATAATGCACTAGGTATGGTCACACTGGGTCACAACATTTAAATCATTTGGTGGAAGTAAAAGTTATTCACAAAACAAAAGGGTAATCATGCAGAGACTAAAACCTCTATTAGAGTTTGCCAGAATTTCTTCTCAGTGAATTCAATATTATCTGTGCTACTATCCCCAATCATGTTGGTCTTATACAGTTAACTGAAGCTCTGAAACTCCTACTATAGCCTTAGGAACAAAAAGGATGCTTATTATTATCTATTATGATGTTCTTCTTTGTGATGTCACTAAATCAATATTCTCTATACCTTGAAACCTTGCCTACCTCTGACAGTATTAGCTCTTTTTGATATGGTTGTTCATTGTTGTTATTATCCCACCCTTTAGTAATGAGTGGGCAAAATATTTGTTACAGTGTTTACATGACATTATAGATTCTCCATCTGTTGCTATGATGTCCTCTTGGAAGAACTACCACACTTTTACCATACATCACATGGAATCCCAGGTGAAGGGCTTTGAACCCCTAGAGTGCTCAGCCCATTTTGTTGATCTCCACCATTGTTCAAAAACCTTGAGATTTAAATGTTTTACCTCTAAATAAATTATAAACTGATTGTCACAATCAATTCATTCCAGTAAAGGAGGAACAGATGCACTAATTCATGATGATATTGATAGATTAACATCACTTAAGTTATTAATAGGGAGTTGTGACTATGAGAAAAAGGTGGAATCAAAGCTTTGACTCATTTTTCTGTGATTATAATAGAAAGGTGCAAGAAGTAGATACTAGACTTAGAAAATAATGAGGAATAAATAACCTTTAATATTAAAATTTTTTCAAGATAACAATGAGAAGAATGAGATAATTCCAGGGGAAGTTCCAGACTCTCTGAATCTTCTTAGGTAGTCATCTAAAAAATTCTTTTCATCAGCATGGTAAGCTAATACCCACCCTTTATGAATACATTTGAATTATTAGATATATAACCATGTCCTGATCCACATTATCAACTGTAATTATAGTTAGTATCCACTAAAGAATTATCAGAGGATAGGTGCTTTTAGTGCTTATAAAGGCTACACTTTGTACTTTCACCCCTGAAATAGTAATTTCCACATGCTCCACCACTGGCAGATATGTCATTCAGCAAATCATGTGACACAAGATAATCTTTGAATGGCCCAGATCCTTCAGCACACTAGATACATGGGTACTGTGGGGTAAGCCCTCAAGTCTGAATGATCACTACATTCTGAGCTGATTCTTAATATGAATCAATAAACTGTGATATATCTCCAACCCAGTACAATGAGTATGAAATTAAATATTTACTAAGGCTCTCTACTGTATCTATATTTGATTGCACATAGAAAGACTGGTCAACAACTAGATCCTTTGAAGTTGAATCTTTACATAGCACCCATTCAAGTATCTTAATGGTAGGTGAGACTTAGACTCCTGCAATTTTCTAGTGTCAGTGGAGATCATCAAAGTACAACACATTATATATAGTACTTATGTGGAATCACATCATCTGCAATCTGAAGCCTCTGGCCAAAGACATCATACAATGTAATATCATGAATCTGACTGTAGTTGATCCATTCTCCTACATTCAGAGCCTTTCTTTAATGTTGGGGTGACCATCCATGAGGATACTGAATGCAGTCCATACAGTCATTGAATCTCTCAACTGAATTGACTAATGTAGCATTCTTCTGGAAGCAAGGTAGACCAGAAGGAATTAGCCTGGGCTGACATGAATTGAAAAGCTTAAGCAGAGTGAGTGTGTGGGGTTTAGCATCTTAATCAGCTTGCTGTACATCAGTTTGTTATGTTGGAGTCTGAAGCCTCTATACTATGGTCACTGAAGGTAAATTTGGACTTTGATGTCTCATTGGAAAAGAAGGTTGATTGCTTTTGAGCTGACAAGGTCCACAGCAGGTGAAGAAAAATAATGATGATGTGGCAACAATTAGAGGCAAGTTTGGAAATTGAACAACTAGTTATCTTTATGATAAACTTATGTAATGGAGCTGATAACCTCAGCTAACTAGCTAATATAATCTTCTCTACTAATCAAATTAACAACTATTAATATCTACTGGAGAGTAAGTTATGTAATAGCCATACAAGATGATGAATCAATCACTTCACAATTAGAAGGAATAGGTTTTTAGCAAGCATATTATTATCCACAGACAACTGGGTTAGTAGTCAGCTAAATGTTGTCCAAGAACAACAAACACTATAATAAGCACTTGCAGTGGATAATGGAAGGTCCTGACTCATCATATTCCTGCCTGGAGATCCACATCTACTGAAAGATTGAGAGGGAGGTCAAGATGGAACCATCAATCCATATAGAGTATTTATGTTCAGGGGAAGCAATGATCTTAACCTTCATCAATGAGGGAATAAGGGTAGTAATCTCCTTCTATATATGGTTGGAGATATCAGGGTACATGGTAGTACCATCAGACTAGTAGTTATCAGCAACATCTTAACATAAAGAAAAGAGAAATACATACTATAACAATGTTGTTGTAAAGATCCTTTCAGATGTCAATATCACACTTCATGATAGTATTGTAGGTGGTGATATGGATACTGCTGCTGTCAAGACTCAGTATACTAGGCTGGAAAAGAGTCTCAGGGGCACAGAACCACTCATTACCAATGATGATGATCTGGCTGTCAGGAAGCTCATAGGATTTCTTCAAACTAGAGCTCTAGGAAGCAGTCTAAATTTCCTACTGGAAGTTGAGGGCAACATTTATAGCTTCTTCTTGATGTCACAGACAATTTCATGCTCAGTAGTGGTGGAGAAGCTGTAACCATGCTTGGTAAGAATCTTTATAAGATAATTTATCAGCTCACAACCAGCCATATCAATATGGGAGATGGCATGGGGGAGGGCAAAACCCTTGTAGATGGGCACAACATGAGTGACACTATCATTAGAGTCAAGTATGATATCAGTGGTGCAGCTGGAAGCATATAGAGAGAGCACAGCCAGAATGGAGATATAGAAGGTGGGGGTGTTGAAGGTTTCAAAGATGATTTAGATTATCTTCTCATGATTGGACTTGAGGTTGATAGGAGCCTCAATCAACAGAATAGCATGCTTCTCTGGCATGACACAGAGTTTATTGTAGAAAGTGTGATGCTAGATTTTCTTCATATTATCTCAGTTTATGATGATATCATGCTCAATGAAATAAGTTATCTCAGGATAAGGATATCATGCTTTAATTGTGCCTCATTACTAATATAGGAGTCTTTCTGGCTCATACCAATCATGATACTAGATGCTGTCAGTCATGGATCTAACCTTGACATACACAGAGGAATATTTACCCATAATGGCAAGGACAACTGACAATCAAAGCTAGTGGAGGTTAGTAGCAGGAAACAGACATGAGAATGTTAGGAGACTTACAGAAAACAGCTCAGGGAGCATCATCACCAGTGAAATCAGCCTTACACATACTAGATCCATAGATGGGCACAACATGAGTAATACCACTATCAGAATGGTGTGGATACCACTAGTCTCTGGACTCAGTATGGTTGGCTGAAAGAGGGCCTTAGGGTTATAGAACTACTCATTACTAATCCTGTTAGAGATTCTTTCAGACATTGAAGTGGCATTTCATAATGGGGTTATAAGTGGTGAAGTGGATACTACCACTCTTGAGACTGAGCATATAAGGCTGGAACCCAGAATAGGGCCTGAGAGTTATAGAACCACTCATTATCATTAGTGATGAAGTGCCTGCCACACTGGCTATGTGGGTTTTAGTTGTAGGAATAGCATTGATTATTAGGTCATCACAAAAGCAGTTGACAAGTCTTGAAGGAACAGGATTTTTAGCAAGTACATTGTTGTTATTCATGAACAAGATTGATGCTGACTCAGCTGATTTCTTTGTTCAAGGACAATAAAGATGTATAGTAATAATATTGATAAAACTCAGATTTTCAACAAAAAGATAATAGCTGGAGTTACACTTGAGCAAACAGAGCAAGAAAATTAGTGTTGAATGTGCTCACTAGACTATTCCAGAATCTTCAGTAAAGATATTATCTAAGTTATAGCTATATATTTATCTTCATTGGAGCCCACAGACAGATTGAGAACATCAGAACTAATGAAGATGATGAAAAAGATGGTCAAAATAACAGTTCATCTTATAACTGGTGATTCCAGGTAAAACTGGCTGGATGACTTTATTGTTCATGGATAAATATAAACTGCATTATTCTAAATGTAGGTAAGACTGCAACTAAAAAAAAAAGTCCCCACTAAATTCAAACCCTAGAGTTTATTCCCTGGAACTTCACAAAGAGAGTCATCAAGTTTCAAGGGAAGAAATCACTAGACCACTGAATCTAGAGAAAAACTGCAGTAATATCAACAAAACCATACTTAGTAGATAGCTAATAAGAACTAAAAACCATGTGACTACCACATGCAGTAAGACTACAACTAAAGAAAAAAAAAAGTCCCTACTAGATTTAAACCCTAGAGTTTGTTCTGTGGAATTCCACAAAGGAAATTATGGAATGCCAAGGAAGAAACCACTAGACCACTGAACCTAGAGAAGAATTGTAGTAATATCAATAAAATCATACTTAGTAGACAGCTAATAAGAACTAAAAATCATGCAACTGCTGATGACCACCTCAGAACACCCTGATAGAATAAGTCATGAGAATATAATCAGCAGAGGATAATAGCTCTTTGAAATAATATTATAGGTATAGCATGAGGTTCTGCTCTATTATGACAGAGTAAAAGCTTTATTCTCTTAGTTACTGGTACAGGGTGAGTTGGGCATGTTGGCCTGGGTATAGATATATATATATATTTTTTATATTTCACTCTATATATATATATTTTCTTTGTCATGACCACTGTAAACATCAATCTACTAACAATGAAAATAATAATACTTGCATTAGAAAGCCCTGCATTCAGGCTATAAATTGATACCACTCTTGTCTTCATTGAATGATGAACTGTTATGTTAATATACTAGACAAAGTATGAAGTATCTTCTTGACTGACAGTAAGGATATTTTAGTGTTTCTCTTTCACCACCCAGGTTTGACCAACTAATGACCTCATGTGGAAATATTCAAGGCTTTTCATTGGTGGCAGAAAAAGGACACTAAAATATACTCACCACCAGTTGAGGAGATAAGTACTGAAAGTAGCATGAGGCTAACAGGGCAGCTTTATTGTCCTTAGATAAAGATAAATCAGACTATTCTAAATGCAGTAAGAATGTAACCAGATCTTAGGAGCTTATTATCTCTGCATGAGGAACACAAAGCTTCTCAGTAAACTAACCCTATTAGACCTAGCTGTGTTCCTTGTTCATATTACTATACTGAATTGGGTTAGACTGAGTTTTGAGAGTTAAAAATCTCTCTCTTCCCCTTCTTACTCTTACACTCTATAATATTCTCACTGTCAAGTTCCCAACATCTGCATACTCATCTCTAACAGGTAAGTCTTCATATCTATACTAGTTGATATGCTATCCCCTTCCCAACAGCCCTGTCACATTTAATATCCTCCCTTGCTTTGCTGTTAGGGAACTGGGCCAGTTGTGGTGCAACTTGGCAAAACAAGCTTTACACAGGCCAGTTTTAGCTGCATAGCAAACTCACTTTGCTATGCCTATTAGCTATAGATAGTGGATTCCATGGGATTGCATGAGCAAAGAGAGCAAGCAGCCTTTCCTGATCCCTTAGTTTCTTATGTATTTTGACTGATGAATGAAGTTACTAATGAAACTATCTATCTAGTGTCCCCTGCTATGTCCTTGAATCCTCCATAATACTCTTTACTTTACTCTTTGGGTAAGTACTCAACTCTGAACTGATAGCAAATTTTTGTTGGATGTAGATAATAACTCTAATCCCAGAATCCTTCATAATTTCAACAAACTACAGGAATTAGATATATAGAGACACTGATATTACCACTGAGGCAGTATTTTTACTGCATCTATTGTCTGTGGACAACATTTTATACTGAACATCTCTATGTTGTTGTCCACAGATAACTATATTTTTAATGCAGTTATTATCCATGGACAACAACCTCTTTTGATGAACTGCCTTTTGAAATGAACATCAATTAACTGTTTTAAATACCAGTTTTAAACAATGAATCCTCTAAAGCCTTCTAACACAGATCTGAAGCCTCCCAACACAGATCAGTCATTCCCACCTCTTGGAGAAGCCAACATCTAATAAGCCTCTATTTTAGCACCCAAAATGACAACAACTCAGAAGGCATCCACTATGCAGCCCAGTGAAAATGCAGGCAAAAGAGCACTGAGGAAGAAGAAAGTCAAGACAATAATTACTACTAAAAATGTTAAGTGAGCTCATGATTCCCTTCTGAAAGAGATTTACTACTTTAAGTTTGAACTTAAATGCATTGAATTTTACAGGGATCAAGGATTTGTAGCTGGTTACTTGAAGAACTATCCTAACATGAATACCCTTTGTTTACTCTTCATAAAAAATCAATTATTATTTGAGGAGTACATTGTGCTGCATGGGAATGACTGAATGACCCTATCAGAATTAATAAAATAGGGGGTAAAAGACCCTATAATGCTATCTCTACTAAAGTTTTTTGAGTCAGTTCACATGACACCAGGTGTTGCACAGATCTTAGTCTCTTCAATGATGGAAATTAACTGGTAGGTAGTTCAGAACTTATTTAATATCACTAAAACAAACATTATAGAATACTATGCATTCCTGATAACCATTAATGTCTGTCTTTATGTGCTCAATCAGAATAAAGATCAGTTCTTCCATTGCTATGTGCTAGATATTGAAGCTAGGATTATATTATCAAACTTGGAGGATTTTCATAGAGTCTATACACTTTTACATTATTGGATTCATGTTCATGTAGAATAAAAGCAAAACAAGCAACCAGTAATATTGAATAAAACATGAGTTTAAAATAACACAGTCAAGCTAGTGACATATGTTAATGAGCTCCTCCTCAAGGAACAGGATAACTCCATGCAAGGACCCATTGAGGCTCTAAATAATGCAGATGATCTCAGTTTTGACTGGGATTTACCCTCTAATAATGAAGAGAGGGTTGATGATGCAATCAACTCTCTTAAGATAGTCAACTTGTTATCTGAGGATAACAAGTCCAAGGAGAATGTGCCCAAGATGAACCCATGAGTGAAACTTACACTGATGACACACTACCAAAAGTGTGAGCTGTATATGTATATGATCAAGCACACAACAACTGAGGGGAACTATTAGATGGAAGGCTCATTACCTCTATAAAATCCAGATTAGAAAGTGTTGAATATTATTAAGATCATAATAGATAGTGTAATGAATGAGGAGGCAGTCAAGACACTGTATGTATATAATGAAGTTAATCATACAATAACAAGAGAGCTATCTCATGCCAGCCACAACACACCCATGATTATTAATATGTTGATGATGTTAAGTATGGAGGAAGATTAAATATTAACTCTAAATATACTACAGTCTGTAAAGCTGCATCCTCATCAGATTAATGGTGTGACAGTGATGTTTGAGATGGAAAGTGAAAGTTTTCAAAAGGTTTAAAATGATAAGCTAGCCCTGTGTGCTGGGATCCTAGTAGACACTATGAGTCTTAGAAAGATATTAATCATATTATCTTTCATTTTGAAGGCATGGGATGTTGGTGTTCTGAATGGTAAAGGGCCAGCCAGGCTAATTATTATAATAATCTCATTAGTTACTACTCAATCATGGTAGAGTGATTATAGCAGATTTTTTCTACATTCATTATCTTTATAGTTTATAAGATTATTTTACTGTGGAAACAATCCAGTGTTCTCTTTGCATTGCATCTTGAAGGTGGCAATGATAGAGGTACTAACACATCCAGAGAAATCTCAGCTCTACAAGCACAAGGCCACTGACTCTGATCAGATGGTGTTTGTCATATTGCATTTTATGTTCTGGAAGTATTTTG
The DNA here is from genome assembly GCA_032988165.1 of Emmonsiellopsis sp. PD_33. Taxonomy (NCBI): domain Eukaryota; kingdom Fungi; phylum Ascomycota; class Eurotiomycetes; order Onygenales; family Ajellomycetaceae; genus Emmonsiellopsis; species Emmonsiellopsis sp. PD_33. Next base: position 134,662 of record JANTQF010000062.1, read on the forward strand.
TTGAGGTCAAAACAATAAAGAAGTAAGATGTTGCAACAGACAATGATGAATTAAATGCCCTTTCTATGAATTTACATTTGAAATGAAAGGAAATGCACAAGAAACAGAAGATTATTAATAATAAGTTCTTATTATTTATGAACAATAAGTTATCAACATCTAACTCTTTATCTGTGAATAATAAGAACTCCCACCCCACTGCTCCTGAAACTAAAGATCTGCTGCTGATTGAAGAGACAACTGTGTATAATAAGTATATTATTATGTACTATTCAAAATTCCCAGATTGTGTGTATAGAGTGATTATTGATAAGGGGCATTACCTCTATCATCTATCCTCTGGGATTTCACACACAGTGAAGCTACTTGAGCTGAACTTTCTCTGAGTAGTGTCAGCTACCCTACTGTTAAATAAGACTCATAATTTCTATAGCTATGTATATTTATTTTATCTGACTGACCTCCAGACATATTATTCAGATCTCAAGAAGTTCCTTAAGTGCTTAACTATTAATAAGTTCCAATCAGCATCATCAGAGGAAGAGAAATTGAAACTATTTAATCCACTTTATATATAGCAACTTTCAACTAACAGACACATGGAACCTAATACTGCAGCTGTTGTTATTTCAAAGCTTTTGAAAATGACACTAATTTGAAGATCACAACAGACTGTGATTGATGGTTAGCAGATTGAGGAGGTCATTTCCTCAAAATACATCAATACTGTGACACTTCAAATGAGCTCACAGGAGCAACTTGAGTATTATGCATTTCACCTCAAGCATATAAAACAACTATTAATACTGGATATGCTTAATAATAGTACCAACATCCCCATACAGGACAGCACAAGAGTACATGCTTTGCAGGTTACATTGCTGTTTCTGAAAATCTTGAAGTTTCATAAATGTGTGGGGTTGAAGAAGATAAGAGTAATTACTCTTAAAAACTTGGCTTTTCAGCTGGATTTTGAGCTGTCATTCTTTCTGTATTATTATTATCTGGCTGACATCTACCATCATGTTGTTCCATCAACTCATTTTGATAGGCATATTGAGTTGATGTGTATGTCTCCTATCACTTGTTATTTGACAAAAGTGTTGTACAAAATGTGTGAGATTGGCAAGGAAAAGGTGGCAGTGTTTACCCACAGACTGAACACTGCATGGCTAGCATCTATAATGTACTCTAATTTTGGCATGGAGATGACATGATTGAAGGGGAGTATAATACAGGAGGAATGGAATATGATCATCAACAACTTTAATAATGAGGAGTTAGGAAGGACTGAAGTTCTGATCACAACTAATCACATGGGAGGATTTAGTGCTAATCTGTAGCTGGGCAGGTGTCAGGCAATGATTTTGATTGAGTTACCATATAATTTAAACACAATGTTCCAAACTATGGCACAGATGCATTATCTGGGTCAGAAAAGAGATATTTATATATGAATACTAACTGTTAATCATACATTTTAACAGTACTGGTATGTAAATTTTATGAGGAAAGCAATCTCTGACATCTCTGCATAGTTAGATGGCTAGGTAGATCAGGTGGATGGATTGGCAGAGAGAGCTATCAATTGTTTGAATGTCCTGATGGGGTAGAGGGAAGACCAGTCAGAATGAGAGGATCTAACTACTTTAAATCTTGAGATATCCAATTTGTTAATGCAGGGGAAAGAGCTCTACAAGAAAATTAGTAGGATACCAGTGCTACTTGCATCAGGGGACACTCTCAAGAAGACTTGGAAATCACAGTGCAGGTGAAATGTTATCCACAGACAACAACCTTGTGAGCCTGTGAGTGCTGTGATGGTAATAGTTGTCCAGAGAGAACCTTCTGATGAGAATATAGAGAATATTATAGAGAATGAGATGGAGACTATGGAGTATGAAGAGAAACTAGAAGATGAGATGGAGGATACTGCACAACTTGCACATGATGAGGCTGTGGTCTGTGAACAACAATGTAGTAATAAGATAGAGGATGTTGCAGGTGATAATATACAGAATGTGATGTGTGAATGATAACTTACATTTGAGATAGAGTACATTGTAGATGGTGTGATGGGTAGTATGATCAGTGGAGAAGATTTAAATGCTAAAATCAATGAGAGTATGGAGGGTGATGAAGTGGGTTTAAATTCAGTAATTAATGAAATGATTGGTATCTTATGTGACAGTGCTGAGGTCTTTCTGGCAGTTAGGAGGCAGGGGGATAGTGGGGATGAAGTGATTAATGAGAAGTATGTGAGAGAGAAGGATAATGATGAGAATGAGGAGCTATCTATGAAAAAAGAGAGGAAGGAAAGGGGTAGGAAGTCTAAGGCATGATGGGGCATAGAAGGGTGTTTTGAGAAAAAAAAGGAAGATTGATCATTAGCATTGGGATTTTTAAATTTTAATATAAATATTTGATAGGATGGTTGCTAATTAGAATATAATGAAAATAGTCCTCATATACTGACTCAAGTTAACTCAGAATTATTTGGATTGATTCCAGATGTTGTTTAATAAATATTTGGCTCAAGAGTTCTCATTGATGACTCAGATTGAGTTGAGTTCAATATATATTTAACTCAGACTTAGCTTGAAAGGTTATAGATTTGTGAGTAACTCAACTTGAAAGTACATATAATTAACTCAACTCAGACTTGTCTGCACTCTATTTTCTGCTACCAATGAAAAGTCTTGAATATTTCCACATGAGGTTACTAGTTGATCAAACCTGGGTAATGAAAGAGAAACACTAAAATATCCTCACTACTGATTGAGGAGATACTTCATACTTTATTTAGTATATTAATATAATAGTTCATCATTCAATAAAGATAAGAGTAGTATCAATTTATAGCCTGAATGCAGAACTTTCTAATGCAAGTATTATTATTTTTATTGTTAGCAGATTGATGTTTACAGTGATTATAATGAAGAAAATATATATATATAGAGTGAAATATAAAAAATATATATATATATCTATACTCAGGTTAACATGCCCAACTCACCCTGGACCAGTAATTAAGAGAATAAAGCTTTTACTCTATCATAATAAAGCAGAACCTCATACTATACCTATAATATTATTTTAAAGTCTATTATTCTCTACTAATTATATTCTTATGACTTATCCTATCAGAGTGTTCTGAGGTGATTATCAGCAGTTGCATGATTTTTAGTTCTTATTAGCTATTTACTAAATATAATTTTATTGATATTACTACAATTCTTCTCTAAATTTAGTAGTCTAGTGGTTTCTTCCTTAGCATTCCACAATTCTCTTTGTGGAATTCCATAGAATAAACTCTAGGGTTCAAATTCAGTAGAGACTTTTTTTTTTCTTCAGTTATAGTCTTACTGCATGTGGTGATTACATGATTTTTAGTTCTTATTAGCTGTTTACTAAGTATGATTTTATTGATATTACTCCAGTTCTTCTCTGAATTTAGTGGTCTAGTGATTTCTTCTCTTGAAACTTAATGACTTCCTTTGTAGAGTTCTAGGGAACAAACTCTAAAGTTTAAATTCAGTGGGGACTTTTTTTTTTTAGTTGTAATCTTACCTGCATTTAGAATAGTGCAGTTTATATTTATTCATAGATAATAAAGCTACCCAGTCAGTCTTACCTGGGATTATCAGTTATGAAATGAACTGTTATTTTAATCATCTTTTTCATCATCTTTATTAGTTCTAATGTTCTCAATCTGTCTGTAGGCTGCAATGAAGATAAATATATAGCTATAATTTAAATAATATTTTTACTGGAGATTCTACAATGATCTAATAAATATGTTTGACTCTAATTTTCTTTGCTCAAGTGCAACTCCAGCTATTATCTTTTTGTTGAAAATCTGGGTTTTATTAATATTATTACTATATATCTTTATTATCCTTAGATAAAGAAATCAGCTGAGTCAGTATCAATCTTGTTCATAAATAATAATAATATACTTACTAAAAATCCTATTTCTTTAAGACTTGTTAACTACTTTCATGACAATCTAATAATTAATGCTATTTTACAACCAAAACCCACATAGCCAGTGCAGCAGGCACTTCACTACTAATAGTAATAAGTAGTTTTATAATCCTTAGGCCCTATTCTGAGTTCCAGCCTTATATGCTTAGTCTCAAGAGTAGTAGTATCCACTTCACTACTTATAATCCCATTATGAAATACAACTTCAACATCTAAAAGGATCTCTAATGGGATTAGCAACAAGTAATTCTGCAACTCTAAGACTCTCTTCTAGTTAATTATACTGGGTTTAGAGACCAGTGATATCTACACCATTCTGATAGTGATGTTACTCACATTGTGTCTATCTATAAATCTAGTATGTATAAGGTTAGTTTCACTGGTAATAATGCTCTCTGAGCTATTTTCTGCAAGTCTCCTAATATTCCTACTACCTCAATTCATACCTGATAAGAACACTGTCTGTTTCCTGCTACTAATCTTTACTAGCTTTAATTATCAGTCATTCTTACCATCATGAGTAAATATTCTCCTGTGTATACTAAGGTTAGATCCATGACTGATAGCATCTAGTATTATAATTAGTATAAGTCAGAAAGACTCCTATATTAGTGATGAGACATAGTTAAAGTGTGATATCCTCATCTCAAGATAACTTACCTTATTGAGTATGATGTCATTACAAACTGGAATAATATAAAGAAAATCTGACATCACACTTTCTATAATAAACTCCATGTTGCACCAGAGAAGCATGCTATTCTATTAATTAAGACTCCTATTAACTTCAAGTTTAATTATGAGAAGATAACTCAAATCATCTTTAAAATCTTTAATACTCCTACCTTCTACATCTCTATTCTAGCTGTACTCTCTCTGTATGCTTCCAGCTGCACCACTGATATTATACTTAACTCTGATGATAGTATTACTCACATTATACTCATCTACAAAGGTTTCACCCTCCTCCATATCATCTTCTATATTAATATGGCTAGTTATGAGCTAACACATTACCTTATGAAGATCCTTACTAAGCATGATTACAGCTTCTCTATCACTACTAAGCATTAAATCATCTGTAATATCAAGGAGAAGCTATAAATATCACCCTCAACTTCCAGTAGAAAATCTAGATTACTTTCTAGAGTTTTAGCTTGAAGAAATCCTACAAGCTTTCTAATAGCCAGGTCATCACTATTAGTAACAAGTAGTTCTATGCCCCTGAGGCTCTCTTCCAGTCTAATGTACTAGGTCTTAATAGTAGTAGTATCCATATCATCACCTACAACACTATTATGAAGTGTAATATTAACATTCAAAAGAATCTTTATAGTAATATTATTATAGTGTGTATTTCTCTTTTCTTTATGTTAAGATGTTGCTGACAACTACTAGTCTGATAGTACTATCATGTATCTTGATATCTCCAACTATATGTAGAAGGAGATTATTGCTCTTACTCCTTCATCAATGAAGATTAAGATTATTGCTCCCTCTAAATATAAATACTTCATATAAATTGGTGGTTTCATCTTGGCCTCCCTCTCAATCTTTCAGTAAATGTAGATCTCTAAATAGAAATACAATGAATTAGAACCTTTCATTGTTCACTATAAGTACTTATTATAGTGTTTATTATTCTTAGACAACATTTAGCTGACTGCTGATCCAGTTATCTATAGATAATAATATACTTGCTAAAAACCTATTTCTCCTAATTATGAAGTGATTAATTCATCATCTTGTATAGCTATTATATAACTTACTCTTCAGCAGATATCAATAGTTGTTGATTTGATTAGTAAAGAAAATTATATTAGCTAGTTAGTTAAGATTGTCAGCTCCATTATATAAGTTTGCTATAAAGATAACTAGTTATTTAATTTCTAAACTTACCTTTAATTATTATTATATCATTATTATCTCTCTTCACCTGCTGTAAACCTTATCAGCTCAAAAGTAATCAACCTTCTTTTCTAATGGGATATTAAAGTTCAAATTTACCTCCAGTGATTATGATACAGAGGCTTCAGACTTCAACACAATAAACTAATGTATAGCAAGTCAATTAAGATGCTAAACCCTATATATCTACTCTACTTGAGCTTTTCAATTCACATCAGCTCAGGCTAATTCCTTCCAGTCCATCTCACTTCCAGGAGAGTACTATATTAGTCAATTTAGTTGAGAAATTCAATGACTATATGAACTGCATCTAGTATCCTCATAGATGGTCACCCTGATGTCAAAGAAAGGCTCTGAATGTGGGAGAATGAATTAACTACAGTCAGATTCATAATATTACATTATATGATATCTTTAGTTAGAGGCTTCAGATTGCAGATGATGTGATTTCATATAAGTACTATATATAATGTGTTGTACTTTAGTGATCTCTACTGATACTAAAAAATTGTAGGAGTTTAAGTCTCACCTATCATTAAGATATTTGAATAGATATCATATAAAAATCTAACTTCAAAGAATTTAGTTGTTGACTGGTCTTTCTATATGTAACTAAACATAAATACAGTAGAGAGTCTCAGTAAATATCTAATTTTATACTCATTATACTAAGTTAAAGATATATCATAATTTATTAATTTATATCAAGGATCAGCTCAGGATGCAGTGATCATTCAGACTTGAGAGCTTGCTCTATAATACTCATACACCCAGTGCACTGAAGGATCTAGGCCATTCAAAGATTATCTTATGCCATATGATTTACTAAATGATATATCTGTCAGTGGTGGAGCAGGTGGAAATTACTATTTCAGGGGTAAAAGTACAAAGTGTAGCCTTTATAAGCACTAAAAGCACTCATCCTCTGATAATCCTTTGGTGGATACTAACTATAATTACAGTTAATAATGTAGATCAGAACATGATTATATATTCAATAATTTAAATGCATTCATAAAGAGTGGGTATTAGCTTATCATGCTGATAAAAAGAATTTTTTGAATGATTACCTAGAAAGATTTAGAGAGTCTGAGACTCTCTCTGAAATTATCTCATTCTTCTTATTATCATCTTGGAAAAATTTTAATATTAAAGGTTATTCATTCCTCATTATTTTCTAAGTTCAGTATCTACTTCTTGCACCTTTCTATTATAATCATAGAAAAATGAGTTAAAGCTTTGATTCTACCTTTTCCTTACAGTCATAACTCCCTATTGATGACTCAAGTAATATTAATCTATCAATACCATTATAAATTAATGTATCTATTCCTCCTTTACTAGAATGAATTGGTCATGACAACCAGTTTGTGGTTTATTTAGAGGTAAAATATTTAAATCTTAAGATTTTTAAATAATAATGGAGGTCAACAAAATGAGCTGAGCACTCTAGAGGTTCAAAGCCCTTCACCTGGAATTTCACATAATATATGGTAAAAGTGTGGTAGTTCTTCCAAGAGAGCATCATGACAACAGATGGGGAACCTATGATATCATATAAACATTATAATAAATATTTTACCTACTTATTACTAAAGAGTAGAATAACAACAATAATGAACAATCATATCAAAAAGAGTTAATACTGTTAGAGGTAGATAAGATTCTAAGATATGGAGGATGTTGATTTAATGACATCACAAAGGAGAATATTACAATAAATAATAGTAAGCATTCTTTTTATTCTTAAGATTGTAATAGAAGTTTCAGAGCTTCAGCTAACTATATAAGACTAATATGATTAAAGATAGTAGTATAGATGATATTAAATTTATTAAGAAGAAATTCTGATAAATTCTAATAGAGGTTTTAATCTTTATATAATTATTCTTTTATTTTGTAAATAACTTTTACTTTCATTAAATAATCTGAATGTTGCAACCCAGTGCAATCATACCTAGTACATCATATATCTTAAAGATTATCAATAAGTTTATAAAAGAGGGCTTCTAATAGATTCTTAATTATATACTTACTGAGAGTTATGTCTTTCTTGTCCTTGATGGCTGGACTAGCCCATTTAATAATATATTTATAGTAGTAGCAGTGTACTTTATTAACTATAATTAGAAGTTCCAGGAATTCATGCTGAGATTTAAACATATTGAAACTAAGTATAGTAGAAGAGAGCTATCTGATATTGTAATGAACATTATGAAAATATATGATATTAAGAAGTAAATATTTAATGTAATAACAGATAATGCAAGTAATAATGTAACACTTATTGCAAGTCTGAACACAGCAATATAAACACTGAATTCATCAACACATATTAAGTAATATGTTAAGATTTCATGTCTAGCTCATGTAATTCAGCTGGTCATGAAGGAACTCCTGAACTTAATAAAGATTAGCCTGAAAAATAATAGAATAACTCAGAATTGAGATGATTCTATGTTGCTTAACCCCACACAGATATAGAGTATCCCCCAGACACTGATAAAGGTAAGCTTACTATTACTTTGAAATGTTATTTATAAATAATGTAATTTCCTGCTATATTTTTATTATTTATGAACAACAACACTAAATGATTGCTGCTAACTCTATTTCACTAGATCTATCTATTAACTAGATATATTAATATGAGTTTACAGTACAAACAAGCATTTCAGGATATCCAACAGTCTGATATAAACAGGACAGGTAAAGTACTAAAGTTACTAGTAATAGATGTAGCTACTCAATAGAATTCAACTTTCTATATGCTATATCACACACTTAGACTCAGAGTCTATATAGATAGGTATGTTGGAGATATTAATCAGCAAGCTAAATTTAAGCTAGATAGAAATAAGTAGTAGTTAGTTGAGTATTTAATTGAGCTTATAAAACCTTTTGTTAAATATACAGCTGTACTTTCTACAGTAATAATCCTAACCCTCTTTATAGTGCTCCAGCTGTATGAGAACCTGTTCAATCATATCAATTATTATAAAGTAGCATTGAAGAGAAAGTATTTGCACTGAAAGCACTTAATATATGATATCTTATATAAATGCCATGAGAAGTTAATTAAATACTACATAGACATAAAAAAGAAGTATGAATATCTCTATATTATTATAATAATTCTATCTCTAAATTAGAAACTAAAGCTCTTCAGTCAAGAAAGTTAAGATGATAATAACTATAAATGACAAGGAAAGTACTAAAACCATTTCCAAGAAATGTATAATAAATATATATTTAAATTATCTGGTAAAGACACATCATAACAGCAGCCTAGACAACAAATGAGGCAATTAAATAATCTTTTTAACTTGGTCTTCAGTAATGTGCTCAACAGCACCACCTTGGCTGAAGCTAGTAGGAGGAATGAGGCAAAAAAATACCTAAATTAAGGTTAGTTTACTACTCTCATGCATGGAGTATCTATTTATATTTATATGATATACTAAATATTAGTATAGGACTAAATGAGAAATATAATTACTTGCTGTACTGAAAGAAACATCATTTATAGTATTCTATTCTAATATAGATGGTTTAAGACTATCTTTTAGTATCTAATTCAACTATTAGTGTAGAATAGCTCTTCAATGTAGCTCATAATATCTATTATTACTATTATAATCATCTTAAGCCATTAATCTTGCAGACTCTGATGCTGAAGATGTGCTTATTATTATTATTATTATTATTCTTCATTTAAGGTGTATGGCAGTCAGTGACTATGACACCTACCTAAGTATAAACTTAGGATTTTCTAGCTCAAACTATCTAGTATACAGGCCCAATTTATAACT